>NW_024121322.1:3366462-3401515 GCF_016745375.1 Pimephales promelas
TAATGCACATTAAAGACTTTGTTCCTTTTTTTATCTTTTCTCTGCTCTAGACATCTAATTTAACCTGCGCTTGAGTGCATCCATGGATATCTAATCTCTTATGTGGGTAAATAACTTCTCCCATTGAAAATTACCATATAGGCCAGGGGTGCCCAACCCTGCTCCTGCCGATCGACTGTCCTGCACAGTTCATCTCCAACCCTAATCAAACACATCTGCCTTTAATTTTCACGTGAACCTGAAGACCTTAATTGGTTGCTTTCAGGTGTGTTTTGATTAGGGTTGTAGATAACTGTGTAGGACAGTCGATCGGCAGGAGCAGGAGGGTGTGGGGCTACTGCCTGAATATAGGCTCTTGAGAGAGGAACTGAGACTTTGTTCTGCATCAGATTCATTGAATACAGCAGCTGCAGAGGGCATTTGCATTTTCACAGGGAGAGCCTGATCTCTACATTACTGGGTTGTTTGCAATGATAATCACAGGTTCATTTTCAGTAATGACAGCATGCTGTGACGGAAACCAATCTCAAAATGTTCTGTGAGATTCAAACTTTTTTTATTAACTGCCATTACCTGACGTTAATGGGAACAAATGCAGTCAGAATGGGTTTATATGATATTTACAGTTGTTTAAGTTGGTGACAGGGATTGATATATTTAAAAAAGCAAGTAAAATAGGGATGGAGGAGACAGCCCTATTGTTTCCATTTGTCAGTTTGCATAGGTAATTGGCCCATTAAGGCTCTTCCCCGAGCCCAGCGGGCAGCGTCACGCAGAGTTGGCGTGACAGCACCGCCTCTCTCACTCGTACTCTTTTGTTTATGTAATTCCGAGCCTGTCATCTCATTGAGCCAGTCTTCCATGGGTGCTCGCACTAACGTGCACTTTGGCACAACATAGCTGCAGTGTGGCCCCATTCTGACACGCATGACCGTCTCTCTGTGCCTTATCACTACATTTTCTTCCTTTCTGCTTGATTTCTTTCTTACTTTCTTCACCTGTTTGCATGTCTATGTAGTCCATCACCATCAATAATCTTCTCATGCTCAATTACTGTGTCAATTGTTTAAACTATCTCGGTCTCAAAATATGGTCGATACTTTGCTGGAAACATCCGTTAACAACAGCTTAATTGTAGGATTTTTTTCTCTTTCTAATAAGAAAAAAAGAAAACACATTTGCACAAGAGGGTGGGCGGCTTTTATAAAAATCTTCGCAATCTGACAGAATATATTTACATTTGGTGACATTAAGGCATTAAACAACGCTGAGTATTTTTGGCAAATTATTCATTTCATTAAAGCAGGGCTGTGTTATTTTCCTTTGACATTTTTCATCTGATTGGCATGTTTCTCTTTTTCATTATGGGATGCACGGTCCCTCTCCCTTCCGTCTCAACAATGAGAGAAATGGCCAGGGGATTTGGCCGTTGTGCGGCTGCTATCTTCCACACCTCCGTCCATTGCTCCAAAAGCCCAGCTGCCTTTAATTAATTTTGTTATCTCCTCTTGTAAGTCCATGTGACCTTTTTACGCCACTGCTTTCCATAGAATTAAATAATTGAGAAGCTTTCAGAAGTTATTGACACTGTGAAGGGCATATTGAAGAGCATCTTGCTTCGAACAGAATTGGCATGCTGCTTTTTAAGACACTGACTCCAGAGTGCAAGGCAAATCACAACTTTTAGACCACAGTAAAGGTTGTCAAACTCTGAAGCAAGAATTTTTTTAGAGAGTTTTTTCCAAACTAATTTAAGTTATAGTGCTGGAATGACCTCAGAGTTGTTGAGGAACATTATGAGTTGGTTTGCGTTGAGATTGAGCCACTTTTCACTCGGTGCAGGCTGTGTTAGAGTGAAGGTGAGGGGTCTTCAATGCCTCATGTCAGAGACTATTACTTCTCTCACTGGCCTGTCACTTCCACTTTGCTTTGCATTTTCCTCGCCAGCCCTGGTCTTTCCAATGGACAGATGGAAGCTGGAAGGAGAGCGTCTGTACCAAATTGTATTTTCTGTGAAATAAAATGCATGACATATTTGCCATAATGAGAAAGTCGGTGCAGCGGGCGATAGCACCGGAAGAGAGGTGAATTCAAAAAGCATGTGTTTACACAGCGATGGCAAAGGCTTTCACTCTAGGGAATATTCACACTTAAGCAACCCATGGCTTTTTTTTTTCTTTCCACTTTCTCTCTTTCCATCTCGGTCACATCCCACTCTCACAGTCTGAAGTGCCGAAGGAGGAAACCAGGATGAATCTGAAGAGCCTGAATAGCCTTGACTGTTTTGCCATTGCAGTTGTCAGGTTGTCGCATGTCTAAGCGTTGCTGGCATCACAAAGCCAATAAGACGGTGGCAACACAATTGCAACATTTCTGTTTATTTGAGCACCTTTATCTTACAACTCTGATGCCATGGGGAAGTGGAGGCCAAGTGTTTAGCACTCCAAGCTGGATCAGTCAACAGAATTATCTTCATAAAGAGTATATTCCTTGAGGTTGCACTGCTGATGTGCATTGCATCTGCTTGTTAACATGTTTCATTTCTACTCCAATTGCATTTAAACAGATAATTACTGGGTCATTAAAGAGTAATGATGTCCATTGCACACTAATGTATGTCCTAAATACAACCCTAAATGAAAGAGCATATATCTTCCTAATCAAATCTGCTCACTGAATGTGTTTGTCACACTGCACAAGATTATTTTTAGTTAATTTAGTACCATTAGATGCTTAGCACAGATGGACAAAGCATGGCCTGTTTGCTTGTATGAAAGGACATCTATTAGAGCACTGTGAATGGAGATGGTAGGGAAAAAATCCCAGCTATCCTTTTTGAAATATAATAGTACCATGATACTATTATATACTATAATAGTAATAGTAGACATGTGGCATAGCTGCCAACTTTTGAGTTTAGCTTGGTGTGATAACAGGGTGGGTTTGAGTTGTTTTTGTTTTTTTTCTCTCGTCAAAACCGAATATGTTCATCAGTGGTTACAGTCTATATCAAGCAGGGACAATAGAGTCTCTGCAACGGCTATAGATTGAAGTGCGCACAGTGCGCGTCCGAGTGAATACTGCGTGAGCAACAAGAGAACACTGTTCAATATGTGTATGTGCAGCACATTGGACAACCTCGGTTGGGATTAATGGTGCTATATAATAAAATTGACATTGACTGTATCTATGCGACTGACAGCAGTGGCAACAAGTGCTCAGCTTGATTTCAAAAACAAAACATTTTAGCGCTAAACTCTTATTTAAGAGTGAACTAAATTAATGCTCTGCTAGTTAACTGGAGATGTTTTATTTGTATTAGGTACATCCGTGCCTCAATGATTCCAAAAGTGGTGGTTACAAAATGACTAATGACCAAACCTGGTGGGGTAATTTATTCCTGTGATGGCAAAGCAGCTTCAGCATCATTACTCCAGTCTTCAGTGTGTCACATGATTTTTCAGAAATCATTATAATATGCTGATTTGATGTTCAAGAAACATTTATTATAATTATCAATGTTTTAACCCGTTGTGCCCATTTCTTTCAGCATTCTTTCTTTGATGAATAGAAAGTTCAAAATAACAGAATTTATTTTAAATCTTTTGTAAAATCATAAATGACTTTACTGTCAATTTTGATCAATTTAATGTATCCTCACTGAATAAAAGTCCCAAAAAATTCTTACTGACCCCAAACTTTTGAATGGAAGTGTATAATGTTACAAAAGAATTGGTATTTAGACATTATTACTGTTTGGTTACAGTTTGCAGTTTGGTTACCAACAAAAATATATTCTTTCAAAATGTATTTTATGTTCCACAAAAGAAAGTCATACAGCTTTGAAAGTACAAACTATGCCCAAAATATGAAATTATTTTTATTTTTAAGAAATTATATTGAAAAAGAAACTTCTAAATAAGAAACTAAAACTGTCAGTAGGTGGGGGTAAATGTCTAAATTAGAGGTCGACCGATTCATCGGTTTTGCTGATATATCGGTACCGATAGTTGATTGGTGGAACTATCGTTATCGGCAAAAATCCACACCGATAGATTTCCCAGGTTGTGTCTGTTGCTGGAGTATCTGAGAAGTGCATGCGGTCATTACAAAGCATGAGAGTGCGCAGAAGAGACTGCTGGTATTATACACAGCGAGAGCGGCCTCTAGAGGACAAATAACAAACTATCACTGGCTGAGTTGTTTACGCTAACATGTGAGGCTGCGCGCAACAGAGAGAGAACATGCAGCACAGAGAGTGCGTACACTTCAGATGCGCGTATAAAACACACACAGCGAAACCGTATGAATACAGAACACTAAAGTACATATTGCCATGTCATTATAAAGTAATTAATTTATTGACTAGACACTGCATTAGCAGAGAAATATCAGCAGTATGTTTGCTGTCGTGTCTGAGAGGAATAACATTAACGCTACCTCAAGCGATATCAACGGTTGAGCACCGTCTCTCCCTTGCAGTCCTTTTTACGAGGCACCTGAAACATTTAATCTGGAAATTGCCTTGTAAAGAAGACCTTCATGTTCAATTATGTCTGTGACATCTGTTATTACAGCTAATTCCCGACACCTGCGCCCGCATTTTCAATATGCTTTTCAGCTCATAATTGAGCGAGGCCACCATTAATCTCCATCAGTCCATTTCCATGAGGAACCAAGCCGTCTCTCTTGTTCCAGATTAGCCTTTAATCAGGCCTGCTTAGCCCAAGGGCATGGAGGCCCAGACATTGAACAGAGCAGCAGGGGGACCCCCTTTTCAGTTCAAGACTACAGTTTCAGTTAGCTTTGCGCTCCTTAACTTAGTGGGTGGCTCACGTTAATAAAATAGGGGTGAGACTTGGAGCCTGTCCTGGATTGCAGACCATCGAGAAGGTTATACCACCTCAATAGACCACACTTAATGAACTGAATTTGAGTTGATCATCCATTTATTCATTCGACCCCATCCACATGCGTTTTGCCCTCATTAGTGGATAATCCAGTTTGGATTTATAAATGTATGCCTTGCTTTGATCAGACCACTTATCTTTCCAGCTTTCTTTTTTTTTTGATTCTGGAAATTTATGGGAAAATGGAATTACAGGCAGTTTTGTACTTCTGATCAAGGATAATTAAGCGATGATTATATCTTGTAGAGTGAAACTGGCTTAACCAAGACCACAATTAGGAGTCAGGCAACCCGAGAGTATCTAAGGGTTTGAGCTTGCCAACTGTGCCAGTGTGTGTCCTACTTAATTCAGAGGCAGAAATCTGTGCCACACATGGTGCCATCATCTAGGCTAGATTACTTTGAGCTGCTTCCAGAATGTGTTGATCACTATCAGGAGTCGATTGTGCAATCTAATAAACGTGTCTTGATCTTCTCAGTGGCCCAAATTAACTTGTACACAATCCAGAATCCATCAAAATGCTTCACTCAGATTCATTTGATAAAGACACTGCGCAAAAGATTTAGCTTTATTATGAAATCATGTAACACTGACTATATGGTTATCACTTGTAGCATAGACTTTGTTTCTTTTAAATGGGTTCAAATATTTAAGTAAAAATTTAAATTAACCCCAAGATGGATAAAAATTCTGTCATCATTCTGACACTGTGACAGATTGGTGTTCAAAACCCAATTAATTTATTTATGCACAAATCATCTGTTGTTTCCCCATATAATGTAACTCTATTATTAATATTTTGAGACTGACATTAAGGCTATTTCTAAATTCCAAGACTGCATAGAATGAATGGACATGCATTCTCGTGTTGACCGGTCATGCCAGGCTACCTTGAAAGAACGTACTCTGAAGGACACAGAACTCATCCTTGTGAGAATTGAGATGTGTTGTGATCGTGTTGCTCAACTTAGCGTTCAGCGCAAATAATGCAGTTGGACAGCACCATCCAACAGCATAACCTATTCAAATATTGAATTACATGATTGTTTTTATTTTATTTATTTTATTTCACATGAGTATTTGTGTAAATTAATATGTATAATTGTTACTCTGTCAATGTTAAGATTCATTAAAATATGCCAAATAAAAAGTATGACAGGCTTTCTCTAGGTATTAGAACTTTATTAAAATGATACCTAATAAAACGACAAATGTATACTTTCACGAGCCGTCACGTGCAGGCTTTCAGCGGGAATCTCATAAGTGAGAACAAGAAAAGTTTAAAGCTTACAAGCGACCGTACGTTATATACGTATTTCAATGATTTTTGAGATTTGTAAGGGTTTTATTCTCTCAAGTCTGCACTCAATGTATCCTATCAAGAACACACCCGGGGTACTTTCATGCACCCTCTGTACTTGGGTTTTTGAGTATTGGAACTGGTTTTGGACGTTTGATGATGTAGTACGCAAACACAAGGGCTTAAGAAAGCATTTTGAGAAAAGGCTTGAATGTCATCGCAGGGTTATGGCATCAGTCTGTTGATCTTTCTTTTGTAGACTGCTCATCTACGGCCAGTACTGTAGCCATATGGAGAATGCCCAGAAGACACTGGATGAGCTAATTGCCACACGGGAAGATGTCAAGTGTAAAGTGGAGGTAGGCTCTTACTATAATCAGACTCCTCAGTTGATAAAGTATATGGTACACAATCAGTAGAAGTGCTTGAAATTTGTAAAATCAGTCTAATATACATTTTAATGGTATTTTGATTTTTCATGTATGCAGTGTCATCTATACTGTGTATTTACTATGTGTGTGTGTGTGTGTGTGTGTACGCTCACCTAAAGGATTATTTAGAACACATGTTCAATTTCTCATTATTGCAATTATTTAATCAACCAATCACATGACAGTTGCTTCAATGCATTTAGGGTCGAGTCGAGCTGAGCTGGTACTGTGTAGTGGAAAAACACCATTAGTATGGTGCTCCTAATAATCCTTTAGGTATATATATATATATATATATATATAAAATTATGACTAAATTAAATTTTATGGGGTGAGCTATCACTTTGTGAAAAAAATAATAATGCTCAATCTTCTAAACAACATGCAGATTTCACTCTCTCAGTTAAAATGTATCATCAGCCAGTTAAATGCGCTGAGGCAGAGACACTGCCTCAAAGAGACTCTTTTAACAGCTCTTTTCTCCCAGAGACCGCTCCAGTGGTCAGCCCCAGCACAGTGTTTGCTCTCGGCAGACTGCTGTTGACAGTTTTGGGGCATGAACTAATTTTACTCTGTGCTAATGCTACTCAAGATGAAGGACTACAGGGATGTTTTTGTGCCTGCCAATCTGTGGCAGTGTAGGTTACTTTAATGACTTCAAAAATAAATACTGGCGAGAGAAGCCATTATTTCCAGGCGGGATTAAAGAAGATTACAGTTGAAATTACCACAACCACAGTTGTGGACACACTTGTTGACAAATTCACATAATTATCATTGTTATCTCACACACAAGAAGGGCTCTGTAATCTAGTACAGTACATTCAGAGCGCAGTTACGAGACCTCGTGGAAAGAGACAAGAGCCTCTTGTAATGGATTAGTCAGAGATCCTTCATCATGAGGGAAGTCGAGTCACTGATAGTCATAGAGATGATGAACCTCTTCCTCAGTCCATTCTGAATGTCAAGCGTGACATTTGAGTCTGTCCTCCTTGCTTACTTGTCACATAAGAACAGGGGGATTAAAAATGAAGAGATTGACGCATAAACTGAAGATGAAAAATCCACAGTGTAGAGGAAAAGCATCTGGTTTACAGTTTATACACTGGAGACAACATGAAAAACTTTTTTTTTTTTTTTGTTAAATTACTGTTTCTGATCTTATTGTGCATTATTATTTACTGTTGAAGCCTGTTTCCACCTCTGAGTAGAAAAAAGGTAATTGTGTTTAATAAATTAAGTAGTCACATTGTGAGATATACATTTGTAATTATGAAAATGTCAAGTTGCAGGTGTGAGATGTAAAATTCACATTTTTAATTTATTTGTTTAGTGTGAAAACAGGTTTACATGGTATACACTGTTTCAAAGAAATAAATTACCATAACCATTAATACAATTTGGGAATTTTTTTTTAACCAATAACCTCATTGTCTAACATGTTTCAACTCCAATGATTTTTCCATGATCCAATGAAATCCTAATCACTAAAAAGTTTGCCTTGGTTTACATTATTTTTCACCATAATTTTTTTTCTACTCTAAAATATGCCACATTCTTGAAGGCCGTCTTCAGTGATTGTCAGTTTAAAATAATTTGTTTGTGGTCCATATTTGTTATGAGAGTTTCCTTTTTTTTAAAAACTGCTCACCTGTTGCAATAATCCTCGTTTACAGGAGTGTACCATGAAGGTCCAGGAGGGAAAGTTCAAACTGCAAGATCTTCTGGTTGTCCCCATGCAGAGGGTCCTGAAATACCACCTTCTGCTTAAGGTGAGGCCCACTACTCATCATCAACAATATTGAGCTCATCTCTCACTAAGAGAGTTTAAGAAAAAATAAGGAACCTGTTCAACTTATTCTGGTTTGAGGTTTGAAAGCTTCTCTGCTGCACAGCACCTCCCGCAAACCTCAAAACCTTATAAAACATTTAGATCGTTTTACCCCATCCAACAAGACCCATGTGGCTCTCCACTCTGCCCAGCCACTGCTAATAGAGATCATGTATAAAACAGGAAGCCCTGCATGATACAAACCATCATTAATTCACAACACACATTAATAATGGATACGGAGAATGTGACGTGACAGAAGGGCAGGATATAGGGAAGTGAGGACTGAGGGGGGTGGATACATTGACACTGTTTAAGGGCCTGTTGTCATATCGCGTCTTTTGCGCGCTCGAGTTTGTTATTTCAAATGTAGGCGCGTTGTAGGTTGTGGTGCGACTCTGTCGTTTTTTCCAAGCGTGTACGCTCCGCAACAAGATATGTTTCCGTCTATGTGCGAGTGTATGTGTACAGTATGTGAGGGACAGAAAGAAAGCGTGCTTTCTATTGATAATAAAAGGTAATTTAGTGGGAAAGACACGGAAATAGTCAAATATAACCAAGATGTCTAATCATGAGTTTCATCCCTTTACCATAAAAAGAGCCGGTCTGTATGTGTGACTTATTATTGTGTTGTGTTTCCGCAGGAGTTAGTAAGTCACTCTATGGACCGTCCGGAGAGGCAGCAGCTTAAAGAAGCACTAGAAGCCATGCAGGTGTGAACTCTGATAACACCCTCATATACACAATACATGTTTAAATATAAGGATCTCCGGGACTTTGTATTTTGGGGGACGAGTGGCTTGGGAGTTTTTATCTAAGTGTTTTACCTTTGTCTATTTATCTGTCTTCGAAGGACCTGGCCATGTACATCAATGAGGTGAAGAGAGACAATGAAACCCTGAAGAAAATAAGTGAATTTCAGAGCTCAATAGAAAATCTAGTAAGTTTTCATGAAGTTGTGTGATACTCTGGCATAATCAATGCAGAAAGAGTGCACACGTTTAAAGTTTGGCCAGTAAGAATTCATTTTATGACCCTGTTTGATTAAAATATGGGCCTTATCTACCTGTGCATTATATTTTTCATGTGTATTTCTGTCCAGTTAATATATCATGCATATTCAGTTGCCAACCTACTGTCTGGGAACATCACAGCTAGTATCCATACTGAGAACATCACAGCTAGTATCAGAATCTTGTAATTGACTTGAAGCTAATTCATAATGCCTTTACTTGTAGCTTTTATGAGGATTGCAACCCCTCTGTTGTGTCCTTTGCAATACTTATGATGTCTGAGGTCATGCGCATTTCAGCATGCTGGCCAATTCCTCTTTATCCCCAAACATTTAGTTGTTTACAAGCCTCCACCTGCCCCCCGTCTGTCACTTCTGTTCAGTAAAATAAATCCTGAAAGCCTCCAGGCCACAAGCACAGAACATGTTTGGGACTGTTTAAAGGGAATGAAATCAGTGTATCCTTCCCCAGTAGATAATGTAGGAGTTAGTGTATCAGCTCTGGTTTATTTATGTGAGGGTCTGTTCTGCAGATGATGCCTGCAGCTATACATCAATGAGCCAATGAGGCATGACACTTACAGACAAAATACATTCATGGGTTTTGCCATGCCTTTAATAGCTCCTAATATAACAGCAACTGTAGCATTACTGTAGTACCTTTTTATCTATTTAACTCCTTAAGATATTATTCATATGTTACAGTATATGTATATAGGATATTTTTCCAACAAAGACATTTTTTTTTTTTTTTACATGAGACATTTTGAAAACGTACAAAGATCGAAAGAACAAGCACTGTCATTCCAGACTGATAGAAATGTTTTACATTCATCAGTGACTGATTCACAAAAAAAAATCTGCAAACAAAACTGACATGCAAAAATGTTTCTAAACCAAAACCTTTGACATGCTTACAAAACGAAAAGTTTTTTTGTGAAAGGTTTTTAGAGATATCTGTTTGGCAGACAGGCAGGCAATATTTGAGAAATCTGTCATTACTTTTGCAATTCCATCTGAATAAGATAAGATGCTGAACTCATTGCCTTTAACTTGTATTTAACCTGTAATATTCCATACAGGAACAAGTGATGCTTGGATGTATGTCACAAAGTAATGTTTGAAATTCCTCAAGCCTTTATGTCAATATAAATGTATTGTGTGTGTGTGCCCATGTAATTCACAGCAGGTGAAACTAGAGGAGTACGGTAGGCCAAAGATAGACGGAGAGCTTAAAGTGTGCTCTATAGTTAACCGGACCAAACAAGACAGGTACGACTGCACCTTCATTATATGTTTTCATATGCTATAAAACAGATTGTAATATTTTTTTTTCCTGTTTTCTTTACCTAGATACATCTTCCTATTTGATAAAGTTGTGATTGTTTGCAAGAGAAAAGGCTATAACTATGAGTTAAAAGAGATCATTGAACTTCACTTTTATAAGATGTCAGATGACCCCATGAATAACCGTGATATGAAAAAGGTGAGAGACATTTGATTAACCAGCTATCGGGCCTGTTTCAGAATAAATATACCTGCCATAGTTGATTACGGTAGTGATCTTAATGTTTTGTGTGTTAAAATTGCAAAGGGATGATCTGATCGTTTGCTTGGTGAATAACACAGTTTGATTGCGTTCATTAAAGCATGATGCTCATAATTTTAACCAATCAAAGACGATGTACTGCCCTCTTCAATGCTCAAGCTTGTGTGGAAATGCAGAGAAGCTGAGTCTAACAATCAGGAATTTTTGCATGTATGTGAGAATGCATGTGTAACAGGGTGTCTCTCTCTTTCTCTTTCTCTTTCTCTCGTTCCCTCTCCGCCTTCAATCTCTTTGCATGCTTACCAGTCGAGTGGAAAAATGGTAAGCTGAATGCTCATGTTCTGTAAGCATTGAGGTGCTGTGATTTATGCCTTTTAATTCTGTGATTTTGTGATTTGTTTCCTGTCATCTCAAGAGATCAACAGCAGCTTAATGCTGCCAGAATTGAATCAGCTGTTTACAAATCAATTTGATTTAGATGTGCTGCAGAATCCATTGATGCAAGTCAAAATGAATCCACATCTATTAGCTTTGTAAATATATGCTTGTCTAGCTAAACTAAATTTACTTTTATTAGATGTACACTGTTGTTTGGGGTCACTAAGATTTTAAAAAAAAAATAATAATAATAATAATAATAATAATACTTTTTTCATTGCTTATGCATTGTTACAGAATTCAAATAATTACTGTTCTTTTGAACTTTCTATTCATTAAAAAATCCTGAAAAAAAAGTTTTAAACTATAATAATACTATTACTATGATAATAGCATGAAATGTAAATTCAGCATCAAATCAGCATAAAATGATTTCTGATGGACCATTTGACACTGAAGACTGGAGTAATGATGCTGAAAATTCTGCTTTGCCAAATTTCATTTTAAAAGGTTAAAATTAGGGCTGTCAAGGGATTCTTTTTTTACCTAATTACTCGATACATTTTTTATTTTGTAATCACACATCAAATTTGTCTGAGAAAAGCTTCAAATAGACATTAAAGTAGGAGCTTTAGGGGGGAAAATGTACAACATAGAATTGGGGCCATGGGGTGAGTTAATTATGACAGATTATTCTTTTTTGGGTAAACTATACCTGTAATATATATATTTTATATATAGTGTCATTCATTAGATTCGTTCCAAACGGCTGATTCATTCAGGAATTAAGCAAATGGCTGCATCCCAAATCACATCCCAAATTCATTACTATACAGTAGGCAAAGTCTGTATGTGACTAAAGTATGTCCAAATTCACAGCACTCCTAAAACAGTTGGCAAAAATTACCAAAAAAAAAAAAAAAAGTGGATTCATTTAATCCAAAGAAATTAAACACTGTGTGTTTCTGGGAGAGACACAGCAGTTCTGCTCTGGCTTTATAGATGATATTTTTGTTGGCAAAAAAAAATTGAGCAAATAAGGGAGACAAAATTGGGTCTAAAATATTTACACAATATGAATATAATATTAACTTCTTATTTATTTAACTGTTGTATATAATCAATATCACATCATGCAGTGAGTTTTTTAATCATGTCAGTCACCTATCAACTGTATGAAATGTAAGATACAGGTCAGTGGTGCATTAAATGCATTTAAATAATTTTTAACACATTATTTTTTCAGCATAACTAATTAATTAAATGAATGCGTTAAATCAGAAGCCCTAATTCAAATATATTTTTTTATCAAATCAATGTAGCCTTGCTGAGCAAAAGACCTCTATAAAAAACATTCAAAAATCTTACTGACCCCAAACTGTAGTGTAAATGCAGTTAAAACAATTGATGACTCATCCTGCATTACAAAGATTTTTATCCAAAGAATTCTTTTTTCTAGAATGAGAATGTGGGTCCCACTAATTCTTCTCAAAAACAAAAAAGGAAACAAGCTAGAATGTCCCGCCCAAACATCTTGTTTCAATAGGAAAATTGTCAATACAGAAAAAGAATAAAAAGTGAATTGGGCCTTTAAAAATGTGTTTTTAGCATGAGATTCAATGGAACAGCCAAAGACACGTTTACATAGACAATTAAAATGATTATTATTATTTTTTTAAACAGTGCAGGCGGATATGTGAACAATCTGAAAACATTTTCAATTCATTGCTGCATTCTCTCTATATCTGTCCACCATCCCTCCCTCCATAAACCATCTTTTTTCCACCCATAGTGGTCCTATGGCTTCTACCTGATCCATCTGCAGGGGAAACAGGGCTTCCAGTTCTTCTGCAAGACAGAAGATACCAAGCGCAAGTGGATGGAGCAGTTTGAAATGGCCATGTATGTTAGATCCGCAGTGTCAAAATTACAAAGGATTTTTTGATCACCGTATCACGTGCAATTATTTATCCACACAGGTCAAACATCAAACCCGAAAGAGCCACTGCCAACCAGCACAACTTCCAAATGCACACGTTTGAAAAGAACACCAACTGCAGAGCCTGTAAAATGCTGCTGAGGTGAGGGCTCTCTCACACAACCGCCATTCTCGCTGAATTACAGAGGCAAGCGCAGTGAACTGAGACGGGCTTCGACCCATGTTGCATACTAGGCTACTAGTTTGACCTGTATTACATGAGCTGCTTCACTGATTGGCTGTATTGACTCGTGTGAAATCATACTGCACTGACCTAAATTTGCCACACTGCAGTGCAGGTCAGTGTGCACACTGGCTGCTAATTATAATGGATCCATGTTTCAATTTGTGTGCAAACTGGCCTGCATTTTGTTTGGGTGTTGAATGTCGCCGCTTAGTTGTACTGACATATGAAGTCACGATGGGTGACTGATTGTTGGGGCTGTATTAATGCACAAGTTGGCTTCCAAAGCCAAGTGTCACTATTACAATGGCTCATGCCTTGAATTTGAACAAGCTTTTAAGGATTACATTTCAGTATGTGGCACACTGTTTGCGCTACAGACATGAAGGAAGGATACAAGCAATGAAATAAATGAATTGCACAAAAAAAGCATAGAATTGCATTAAAGTCAAGACCAGAACATCATAGACTTTAGATGCTACAGAGTACAGACACGATTTGGTTTTCAAATATGATATTTACTGTGGGCCTGCTTTTCCATACCAAGTGATGCATCTGATGCATCATCACCAATGGCATGCATCATTTTGAGATAAAATGCAAGACTGAAAACTATTTCAAATGTAGCGCGTCTACCTTCTAATTTTTAAAGCTGCAGTCAGCAAGTCTGGCAGATTGAGTGGACTTGAGTGGCCCCTCCCCACTATCAACGAATACCCTCCCACAGAGTTTGTGCTCGTCAGTGCGTGTGCAACAGCTTTTCTGTGAACGCGCCCGTCTCATCAGCATCCATCAACATTCTTCAAAAAAGCTGAACTTTATTCCTTCACCACACGGATTTCAGTGCTAACAAAGCTAATGA
Source organism: Pimephales promelas (assembly GCF_016745375.1). The sequence continues at coordinate 3,380,898 of NW_024121322.1, forward strand.
ACCTGCCCAACAAGTGCTAACGTAAGCTATCCATACCAACACATTTGGGCAAACATAGGCTACTTAGATTACTAATGTAACACAAATACATAAAGTAACTGGTTGATAAAGGACAATTACCTGTCTAGAAGAAATGTTCCAAGCTCTGCATCCAGCTTGAACCCAATTAAATCAAGTATATCTCCACCTTTTAAAATGCCGATCCGATTGTAACTTGCGCGAGGGGTGACGGCAGCTTTAACAGGAGATTTAAAGATTCAAAGAATAAATAGGATATTATTGAACTGTTATTAAATTAAATATGATTATTACATTATATTTATTCAAAGCATATTATATTTTATTAACAGCAGAGTAGACAATCATGTGTTCCCAGGTTCGTAGGATCACAAAACTCACTCGTTCACCGTGAATAAATCGACATCCGAAGGCATGAGTTTTATCATTAAGATGAAATGCAAATTTATCATTACAGACATGAATTTCTCTAATGTCCTCTGGGATATCTTGTCCCTTCCAAATAGGGCTTTGGGCAGCATGGACTAAACTCCTATTAGGACAGTAATTGTTTCTTATGTGGACAAAAACAAAGTGGTTTTGAATCTGGTAGTCTTGGTGGTGGGCTCTTTTGACTTGGGCCAGTAAGCAACAACCTAGAAACCACCTTGAACAACCTAACAATTGCTTAGCAGTGCCTTAGCAACTACTCACAGCATCTTAGCAACATGGTTCTAAGTTATGCGTGGGTGACCGTGAGCATGACTCAAAATCAAAACAAATTCTTGTTATTGTGTTTGGATGAGTTTAGTAGGACCTCACAAAATGAAGACATTTTATTGTATTGTATTTACAATTCTCGTTTGTCAGAGCCCTTGCTGCTTTCAGACACTTTGGCATCAGTATGTCTCTTACTTTTATTTGATCATGTTTTCTTTAGGGGTATTTTCTACCAGGGATACTACTGTCCACGCTGTGGGACCGGCGTCCATAAGGAGTGCCTAGAGGTCATTACCATCTGCAAAATAAGTAAGTCTCTCACAGAAAGCAGAAACCACATGTACATCAAGTCTGCCCTAATTAAAGAGAACAAACCACTGACCATGCTCTCTCTCTCTCTCTCTCTCTCTCTCTCTCTCATTATTATTTCAGGTCCCCATGATTCGGTGAGTTTTTAGTGGCCTGAACTGTTAAACTTCCATCTCTCAGATTACTCTAATGTCTAATGAATTAATCATCCACTCTCGCTGACTTTTACCAAACTTCACTACTTTATTTAATCTTAAAGTTTCTCCTCAATTTTGAAAAACACAGCCTAAAGATGCCTAATATACTTAAATTAAAATCATATTATTCTTTGAAGTCCATTAAATCATAAATTCCCTTCTGTCTATTGCAGGAGCCAGGGCTTCCACAATCAGGTAAGAATATAAGTAAAGTGTGTCTGAGATACTAATGCTGTTATGTAAATTTGAAAAATGTAGATACGGCGCACAGCTTCAGGCTCTTAAACTGAAATGGACCAGATTTAGCTCTCTGCTGACATCTAGTGTATATTACATGCATGCAATAAACATAGGGTATGGGTGTGTTCTAAGAATATAAATTATAAGGGTCCATGTACTTTGTTCTTGCAGTTCTAATAAGATTTTTTTTCTTTTTAATTGTGTTCTTAAGGTCCAAAGATGGTAGCCATCAAAAATTACAATGGTACCCCTGCCCTGCCAGGCAAGATGCCACTCTGCTTTCAGACAGGAGAAGTCATTGAGCTCCTGAAGGGAGATCCAGACACATCATGGTGGGAGGTATGATATTTTAAAATGAAACATTTGCCATGTTTACAGTGATGACCTGTTCTATGGTCCAGATTTTACTACCCTACCCGTTTTTCTACCTTAAACGAATCATAATAGAGATACAACCTGAATTGGTCCAACCAAATCAGAAATACAATTTCTTAACGGGTTAGAGACCTTTTAAGTCACAAGTGACTCGGGTGTTAAGGAACATGGAAGAACCTAGCCATGCACTCTGTATTTTCAAACATTTGTGGAAAAAGGGGTCATACTGTAAGTGTTATTATTGAAATATTGAAGCATTTAGGAACAGCAGCCACTCAGTCATAAAGCAGAACACCACGCAAAGTCACAGAGCAGGGTCACTGTTTTGACGCGCATGGTGTGTAAAAGTTGCCAATGCTCTGCTGATTCAAAAGCTAAAGAGGTCCAAACTTACACTGCCATGAATGTCAGCACAAACACTGCAGTGGGAGCTTCTTAGAATGGGTGTCAATGGCCGAGCAGCTGCATGCAAGCCTCACATCACCAAGTACAATGCCAAGCATTGGATGGAGTGGTGTAAAATCACCCTTCTCTGTTTGGCAGTCTGATGGGCGGGTTTGGGTTTGCCAGGAGAATGTTACCTGCCTGACTGTATTGTTTCTATTGTTAAGTTTGGTGGTGGAGGGATAATGATATGGGGCTGTTCTTCAGGGGAAACCTTCCATTGTAGGGTAAATATAATTGAGGCGTACCAAGCTGTGATTTCAACTTTGTGGGAAAATTGTGGGAAGGCTCTTTTCTATTCCAACATGACGGTGTCCCTGTGCACAAGGTCCATAAAGACATGGTTGGACGAGTTTGGTGTGGAAGAACTTGACTGGCTTAGCCTCAACCCCATCAAACACCTTTGATATAAACTGAAACGGAGATTGCGAGCCTGACCTTCTCGTCCAAAACACCAGTGCCTGACCTACACACATTCTAGATGAATGGGGAAAAAATTCCTGAAGAAACACTCCAAAATCTTGTGGAAAGCCTTCCCAGAAGAGTGGAAGCTATTGTAGCTACAAAGAAGTGGACCAACTCCATATTACAGTCGATGTATTTAGAATGTGGTGCCACTGTAAAGTCCCTGTTGGTGTAATGGGCTGGTTTCCCAATACTTTTGTCCATATACTGTTTTTATGGCCAGTAAAAACAGTTCACATACCATTGGCATTAATTTTGGACCCTGTCATACCTAATATAGTTTGAGTTCTTTAAACTGCTGTCTCATTTTGGGAGGCTTAAAGTCCTAAATTCATTCATCTTTACCTGTCATTCGTTGCATTTTTCTCTAAGGGCAAGCTCATCCAAACCCAAAAGACTGGCTTCTTCCCCAGTTCCAGTGTGAAACCATGTCTTGACCCTAAGGTACAGATTCATTAAAACAAAATCGAATCATTTTAACATTTACATTTTCTTAAATTATTCCTAATATTTTTTTCTTTCTCTTAAATATATGTACTATATACTAGAATTATTAGACAATGTTCTATACTATTAGAAGAACACTGAACAATGAAACCAGCCCCTGTGGTCTTTTATAATGTTTTGATGGTTTTCTTCTCTACAGCCTTTCCAGTCATTTTCCAGCCGTCAGTCCTCCAGAGAAACAGATTACTACGTTTATCCCTGGTATTTCATCCTGTTTGCGAACATATTGATTTGTCCATTTTTACTCTTTACAATACCAAGATACTACAATATTTATAATCACTGTTCACATTCTCATTTATATATTACAATATTAATAATATAATTATAGTACTAAGTCTTTGCAGCTATGCTGCTCTCCTTTGATCCAGTGAAAATTGCATGGAATTATGTGTCATAACTTGAATCAATGATGATGATTGATTAGCTTTAGGCTAATTGTGAGGCATGTTAGGTCTTTATTGTGTTTTAATGAGGTAACGACCTCTGTGAGAGCTCCTGTAATGATGTACAGGGTATTGAACAGGCTTGTGAATGAGTTGTGTTTTCCCTGTGGGCTTCAGGTTTGCTGGAAACATGGAGCGGCAGCAGGCCGACAACCTGCTCAAGTCTCACAGCAGTGGCACCTATCTGATCCGAGAGAGAACAGCAGAGGCTGAGAGATTCGCAATCAGCATCAAGTGAGTATTACATGTATTCATGTCCACAACAAAACATTCTGTCCGTCTTCTTTTAGTATTTTGTCAGTCATTAGATATTTTCCATCCACCTATTTTTAAAAAAAATCGCTGGATGGAAACGCCAATAAACACATGAAAAAAAGTATGTGCTCAATTGAGGCGGATATTTTTTTTGTATCCAATAAGAAGAACACATGCACGTAAACTACAATAAAAACACACTTACCAAATAAATCCCTCAATGCACAACAAATGTCCCTCAATGCACTTTGCCTCATCAGTGGTTGTGAGTGGATAACTGGACTAACCAGTGGACCAATTTCATTGCACATCATCTTTAATGTTGGTTTGATCATTCTGAAATGCCTGAGCCGAAGTCTGTCATAAAAATTGATTTGGTTTAATTCCCTCCCAGAAGCGTCTCACATGATGTCCAAACACCAGGAATCTGAACGCCAGATAACATTAAAGCGTTTATTGGGTTTTGCCTGCATGCTCTAAAACACAAGTCATTTATGATGTAGGAAAAAAGAGCCACAGTGGATTCCCTGATTGCAGCAACTTCCATTTTTATTACATACAATGTATTTTGTGCCAATTTCCAAGGAGTGATGATTTTGTTCTCTTGAACACATGGGATGGAAAGAGTGCATTATTCACAAAAGTTTTATATGATATTCCAATTCTGCACAAGTTAAATATACTGTAGTATGATATGTAATATTACTGGGAAACGTTCTGTGAGTCTGGTGAATGATGGGAACATTTCTCTCCTTTTAACAGGTTTAATGATGAAGTGAAGCATATTAAAGTTATTGAGAAAGACAACTGGATTCACATTACAGAGGCAAAGAAGTTTGAAAGCCTTCTGGTAAGAGAAATGTCTTGCATTTTTATAATGCTTGTATGGTGAAGACTGCATTGAAAAACTTTTTCTGCAGTTTTACACAATTAATTCACACAAAGCACTTAACATACAGATTTCAGTCCAGGTTTTACTTTAGATATTTTCATTTCATGTCTATACTTGTACACACTAACATTCAAACATTTAAGGGTAAATACGATTTATTTTAACAAGAAGAGAAGAAAATTTCAGCATGGACATTTATTTGATCAGAAATTACAGACATATAGTGTTACAAAATATTTCTATTTCAAATAAATGCAGTTCTTACTTTCTATTCATCCAAAAATATACTATATATATGTTATGTTATTTTATGTTATTTTATTTTACAGTTAGTAATGATATTCCACAATATTACTGTTTATTTTTTTATAGCCTTATGTTGCACGGCTGCCAAAAAAAAAAAACAAGATGTGTGATGCTAATTGGCTCTAGTTTATTTACATAGAACCAAAGCCTAATCTAAGCCTACCTAAGTCTTTAAAAAAAAAAATCCCTTGCAACTATTTGTATTTCTTCTGGAAATGCAGTTCTAGTTTCTCAGCTTCTTTTCTGAAACTTCTGTAAGTAGCTTTCTACTTTAAGTAACTACACTTTATGTTTCTTTGTTACAGGAGCTTGTGGAGTATTATCAGATTCATTCACTGAAAGAGAGCTTTAAGCTGTTGGACACAACATTACGGTACCCTTACAAATCCCGGGAACGCTCAAGCTCTCGCGCCAATACCCGCTCACCAGGTAAACGTTCGGTCCCATAAGTCTTTTTATCTCTCTTTGTTCTTCTCCCTTACTCCCTTCTTTTTTATTTTTTCTCTTCTGCTTTTTTGCTTTCTCTGTCCCAAATTTATTATTGAGCCCCCACCAGTCTGGCCAGCAGCCTTCCGCAATCTTTGGACACACTCTGGAAGTCTGAACAAACAAACCCTGCCAGCTGGTCCCGCCCTCACATTCTGTATGCTCCGCCTTCTGGTATTTCAACTGTCAGTCATCTTAGGCTTGGTTGTAAAGGAGCCGCCCACTCTGGCTGAGCTGAATAGGTTCTAATAAACAGATGCTTCATTGGATGCATTATAAGTTATGCACCTTTGTTCTCCTTCCAGCCAAGCTTAACTGGTATTCACTGATATTTATGCTAGTGCGTAAAGACAGTGCCTGTTTCTGAGAATGTGGAAGCTGCCTAAAGGAATCATTCACCTAAAAATGAATTTTTTTTTCATTCACTCGCCCTCATTTTGTTTCAAACCTCAATGACTTCCTTCCATGGAATAGAAAAGGACAGAATGTTCACTGTGTTCTTTTCCGTACAGTGAATAGTGAATACAGTGAAGTGGTATTTCCCCATTAAGGCTGCAATTATTTGATCAAAAAATGGTAAAACAGTATTATTGTGAAATATTATTACAATTTACTCTTTTAATATATTTTAAAATGTAATTTATTACATTATTCTTAATTTAGTCATTTATTCCTCTGAATTTGCAGCATCATTTCTCCAGTCTTCAGTCACATGAGGCATCAAAAATCATTATAAAATGCTAAGTTGTTGCTCAAGAAAAAAATATTTTTAGTATCAACTGCCTAATATATTTGTGGAAACCATCATACATTTTTTTTTTGTACCAATTTAAAAGTCTTATAAATGTATTATTGCTAAATAAAGGTATCAAATCAATATCTTTCAAAAAATTATAATGACTCCAAGCTTTTAAAAGGTTGTGTATATAGATGAAGAAATTAGAAATATGAATTATGTCGGAGTAACTGATTTTTGGGTCATCTGCGTCTGTAAGAATTCTAGCTACTTTTTTCCACATGCATGCAAACATGCACACACCTTACTGAATCTGTTACTCGGTCTTAGTTTGGTAAGGAAACCATGTCCTTGAACTTTCTTTACCCTGTTGTGATGTGCAACTCTGCTGTGCCTTCCTCATTTATTTTTTTGCGCTCTCTCTCTCTCTCTTTCCCTTACCTATTCTGTCTCAGCAGCCACCTGTGCTTCCTACAACTTCTCCTTCCTCAGTCCTCAGGGCCTCAATTTCTCCTCTCAAAGCTCTGCTCCCTTCTGGTCAGGTACTGCGCTTTTTGCTTATGCTTTTGCGTCATCCATGCCACCTCCCCCAATTCCTCTTCAATTTCATTTGCTTATCCGCATCTCTCCCCTGGTTGTGTTTTCTGCATCCTCTTGTTAGGGCTTCAGAAATGTATCAAATTCTTGTAATAACACCACATTCATTTACATCTCCCTCGCAATGTCAAATTGTCCACTCATCTGTTGTATAAGCATTTAGTGGCACTCTTCATCATTTGACATGCACTAATCTCCGGATGTTGTTGGCGGCCTTGTACAGTATTCACACCCAGGGTAGTTAGCACAGCTGTGGCGCGATACAACTTTGCCGCTCGAGACATGAGAGAGCTGTCCCTGCGAGAAGGGGACATCGTCAAGATCTACAGCAAGATTGGTGGAGACCAAGGCTGGTGGAAAGGAGAGGCCAATGGCAGGGTAATAAAGCAAGCAAATGTTATGAGCAAATGAAAAAAGCAACTTTTATGATAGAAAATAGTGTATTGTTTGTAAAACGTCCAATTGGAATAGATTGGCCGATCATATTAGAAGACCTGAAAAACTGTTGTATAATGAAAAACTGAGCAAAATTTGAAATTTTATTCTCATTGTGCAAGTCTGAGGTTGTATATTCTCAGATTCTGTCTCTGTTTTCCATTCAGATTGGATGGTTCCCCTCCACGTACGTCGACGAGGAAGGGGTGCAGTGAAACTTTGGAGTCACAAATCGTCCAATTGCATTCTGATCTGCAGCCCTCTTAGAGGACTCTTTGGTTTCCAAGGCAAGACCTAATGGAAGTCTTTTTGCTGGAAACATATTTTACAATGAATATTTGTACTTCTGTTTCTTTTCATCATGTACGAATATGCTTTTACCCTTTCTCGGAATTTCTGTGTGATCTCTGTGAAGAAAACTGCTCGGAGTCTGTTCGTTCTCAGTGTCGGGAGTAGGAAACTGTGAACAGAACAGAACTTAAAGTGGCCAAAGGACAAGCATGGCTTCAAACTTGTACAGTAATACCTATTACGTGCGCTGACGGCCACATGGGTATAATGGGGGGTGGGGACATATAAATAAATATATATAAATATATATATAATTTATTAAAGAGATATATCTATGATTAGAATGCAACGCTGAACATTTGTTCAACAGCACCAATGCAAAGAATATAGAAGAGCAGAGCAGATGCACTTTGCATTTCTTTACACAGAGAATTTGCCTTAGAAATGGTAATGCCTTTAGATGTGGAAGTAAAGAGATGGATTCAGACTCATATTGCACATACAAATTCGTACATCTACCCTTGTCCAAAAAGATGGTGCCTTTTTATACATATCTTCACTCCCAACAGAGTCTGGTTTAGATACAGTAGCTGCAGCATTAACGCCCTGTTCTGTAGTGGTGCTCTCTTCCGACCCCATCCACCCATTCAGCTGGACTCTGCTCAACCAGAAGACCATAAAAGAGACTCAATATTTCTTGGGCTGAAATGAGCTTGTCAGATCTGCTCATCATCTCACTGGCACAAGGGGAAGCTAACCGAAAGCATTCAGTCGTGGCTGGAATTGCTTTTACAGTGAAAAATACAACCACCTTCATGTCTTCCTCTTCCTTCAAGAGTATGGCAAAAGTGCAATGGAGTATCAGGAAGAGGTTCCTTAAACACTGTTAGCTGTGATTAGCATTTATTTCCATGTTCTTAGTGGTCCAGATTTGGACTGAAAAGGGAAAATGTAATGCTGTTCGGTGCACTGATTTTCATGAATACCCAGAGGTTTTTGTGATTTTTTTTTTTTTTTTTTTGGCCTTCTACAAGCACATACATATTGCCATTTCACGTTTCTCGTCTGCAGCCTGCCGCATTACAGTATCTTGCCTTACTGGTGGACACTTGGTGCTACAGTCCCACATATTGAAATCCCTGAGTTGGGGCAGAGTTTTCTTTTTTGCTGTTGTTGTGAACGAGGAGACCCACTGCTGAAGAACCTCAGCCATCAAGTGCACTTTATCTGTCCAGAGACCTTTTAACACAGGACACCACACTGCAGACCAGGACATTAAAGTTTCATATTATTTAATTAAAAAAAAAAATACTTGTCCTTATTTTTACCTCTGGAGGGGGAAAAGAGAGTATAAAATCCTTGACACTATGATCAGTGCTCCCTCAAAGTCTGATATTGAACATACTATAAACTCCGTGAGTGCATGGATGTGTCCCTCAAACAGTCCTTGGAGAAAAACCTTTTGCTGTTGCCGGCCATCATACATCGAACCTGTAAATTGAGGTGGGAGAGTGCTGGACTCTAATAAAGCATCGGACATTTTAGCCATGCTCCAGGCTTGAATACAGCTGTCTGCAGTGATGGAAGAGTGCAGCTCATGTCAAGGTAGCACTGGCTTAGGGGCTTAGTACCTGTTTGTGTGTAGTGGACAAAAAAACCATTGCATGTGGTCATAGATATTACAACTGCTGTCTGTGGATCCTGAAAAAATGATTAAAAAAAATTGTGTACATTTTTTTTTGAATGGTCAGTTTTTTGGAAACTGAGTTCTATAATGAAATAAATATTTCTTTTTTGCCTATTTGTGGTGTCCTCATTGTTATGATGGATGGATGGTCGTGGTCGTGTGTAGATAGTGATGCAAGACTGCTCACTCCCAACAGTACATTCTCTGATGAATGTGTTTAGGATCGCCACTAGGGGGAGCCAACTTACTAGCCTTTTCCATGACATTGAAAGCACTTGGCATGATTTTGAGTCTGTGAAAGAGTCATGATCATATGCCATGGTTACAGCTGTTCATGCCATTTTTCACACAGCAACTATTGACAGAGCTCCCTTTTTGCTTATTTTTTATAAAATAGCAGTCAAGTTGTCAGTGTTTGTGTCAAACAAGTTGTAAATTTGTTGTATCATTAAAACAGGAGATAATGACTTACAGTGGTTTCCTTTGCGGGTGAACCAAACTTTTGGAAAATGTTGGTGCAGAATTATGTGAACAATTCCAGAGCATAAGAAATGCTTCTTTTATTGGTTGTTGCCTTAAATCTTACCCAGATACAATAGTGTTATTTTCTGATTGGCTAATTGTGTAGCCCTTTCCCATTTTTTTTTTTTTTTTTTTTTTTTTTTTTTTTTTTTTTTTTTGATTGGCTGATAAGTGGCAGGCTCGATAAAGAGCAGAGACGCGCTCATACACTGATTTCACGCAGCTGCCATTTTGAAATCGAAAGCGAGGTTCCGGTGGGAAGAATCCCGGAAGTAGCCTACAGATATACCCCTTTTCCACTAAGGCAGAGCTGGTGCTGGTTCGGAGCCAGAGCCTAGTTTCAAATCGGTTCTCTGTTTTTCGACCCCCAAAGCACCAACTCCGAACCAGTAAAAGTGGTTCTTAAGTAGCACCAAATCATTGCTAGTACCGTTTTCGTCAGTGCAGTTGCTGGACAAGACACATGTCAGACTACACGTTACTTCCTGACCAGTCATCGCATGCCGTGTTTAACGGCGCGCGTGATGTCATCGAGAAGGCAAAATTCGTAGCGAGTGAGTTCCTGGATTGCTCGGCATTGCCTTTTCAGCGTGAGAAATACACATTTTTGTCGGGATGTCGAGAAGCATCGCAGACGCGACGCAGGTTGTCGCCCACTATGACACACTATATGAGATGATGCGATCGAATCTTGCGTCCCGACGCCCGTTGTTGTTTACGAATCCAAACAACACCCTACGTCAAACGGATCGTGCCAAAATCGGGCTAAAATCGTGTAATCTGAACCAGGCATAAGACACAGAAAGAAATTTCTGAACAAATAGGCTGTTCCCAGAGTGCTGTATCAAGGCACCTCAGTGGGAAGTCTGTGGGAAGGAAAAGGTGTGGCAAAAAACGCTGTACAACGAGAAGAGGTGACCAGACCCTGAGGAAGATTGTGGAGAAGGACCGATTCCAGACCTTGGGGGACCTGCGGAAGCAGTGGACTGAGTCTGGAGTAGAAACATCCAGAGCCACCATGCACAGGCGTGTGCAGGAAATGGGCTACAGGTGCCGCATTCCCCAGGTCAAACCACTTTTGAACCAGAAACAGTGGCAGAAGCGCCTGACCTGGGCTACAGAGATGCAGCACTGGACTGTTGCTCAGTGGTCCAAAGTACTTTTTTCGGATGAAAGCAAATTTTGCATGTCATTCGGAAAATCACGGTGCCAGAGTCTGGTGGAAGACTGGGGAGAAGGAAATGCCAAAATGCCTTAAGTCCAGTGCTGCTTCTCTGTATGCAGTATACAGTACAGTATACAGTATGAGAAGGTAACAGCTCAGTAAGGGCGTCGCCACAAGATGGCAGCCTACACAGAACGCTCGTCGGATTCGTCTATACACGCATCCTCGCTTTGGACTAGCGGCAAACTAGACGCCATAGATGCGAATTTGGCACTCTATGGGCTCTATGCACGGCGTTATTTCCGGTGAAGGATTAAGGATGCTCGATAACTTCCGCCGATCAGAGTCCAATGCAATACCGAGAATTTATATTGAATTTTATACTCCATGGTTATACTAATGAAACGTTAGTCACAAAAACAGATAAAACAGACACCCCTCGTTGTGTTTATGCTTCTTTTTAAAATTATATTAAATAAACATAACTATATATAAAATTACATCTAAACGTATGTACGTTTCGTTTCAAAGACGGGAGGACAGTAAATATTGAAGACTCTGCCATAATCCAGTTTTCTCCGGTTTTCCTCCGCTTTAATCTACACAACCGGAAATGGACGAGCATCCTTACGTCAAATGCGGAACTTATGCGTGCATATAGCCCATTCACGTTTGGTGTGACCGCGTAAAAAAACAGGCTGCTAATAGCAGCCCACGTGCGCGCACACGTTTGCTCAAGGAGTGGAAGAGACAAGGAAACTAGGAATTATCATAATTATGGCAGAGAAAGAGCAGTCAAAATTCCCAGTTACCTGCGTATACAGTCAGCTAAGGAAAATCAGGCAAAAAAGGAAGACAGCCTCTGCATGTTTCAGAAGGGAATGATTCAGATTTCTCATGCCACAGCACTAGAAGACAGACGGGTCGCTCACGTCACATCTACGTCGTCAAGTTCTTTTTGAGTCTGCGCGTCAGGGACGGAAGTGCTAAAAAATCGCCAAAAACGGGCTTCAATCGTCTCAATGGAGTTCCAATGAGATCGCTCTGTCCACTTCTTATACTGTCTATGGAAAAGTGATGCCAACAGTGCTTTCGTGGAAGCTCTTACATGTTAAACACCCTATAGCCTATGTTATGAATCTTACACGGAATGACCTTCATCACAGTGTAACTGATGGTAACAGGAAAACGTGTACCAATGCAATCTGTTTTTAGTTTTGCTGTTTTTAATTTTTATGTTACTAGCTCGTTACCGAATCAAACTCAATATATTTTAAACTTTACCATTACCAGTATTGATATGCTAGCTTGATGGTGAGTAATACCATGTTTGTTGTTTATATTAATAATGATAAAGTTAGGCATTTTATTACATGTGATTCTGACATGATGTCACCATGCACTACTCCTCTCCGCGGTGCTGGTAAACGCGTCCTCCAGCTGAGCGCGGTCGACAACGCGCGTGTTTTGGGGGCGTGGCTTTGTAAGGATTCCAGACAGAAGGGGGTGGGAGTAAATGAAATAATGAGCTGTGTTTATTTTATGCACATACAGGACTAAAAACACTCGATTTTAATTTTTTTTTTTTTTACAGTTTAAACAAATTTGGGAAAAGTTTTTTTTGTTTTGTTTTTTTTTTTAAGAAAATGTCTACCTACCCCACCTTTAAAGGGACTTTCATTTACAAGCTTGGCCAGAATCAAACTCCCATGGATGTGCACAAAAGTTATATTGAACTAAAGCACTAACATAACTAATCTAATGGAAAGTGAATGAATGAAACCAAAAAGTGAAACGCAGAAATGAAGAGAGAGATGTTTATCGGTTTCTTATTTCAAATCACCTTGTTAACAAAAGGTCTACAGCTTATATATAGGCTGCTTAAACTTCTATTCGGTTAGTTAAGCGTAAACGTCCATTAAAGAGGTAAAAGAGAGGTTCACAAAAAGTAGCTTTATTCAGTCTGTCTTTAAGCCCTATTCTATTAAATGAATGTCTCAGGATTAGCCTATGTCAAGGCAGTCATTTTAATTAATGACTGATTTTTATTGATCTATCTTATCACCGTGCTCAGTCTCCCAATCGTTTTGGCCGCATATCTTCCTGCGTCCTCGCCTGTGTGTGTTATTTACACGCGTCACTGGAGCCAGTGGGGATCGTCTCATTCTGCTGCTGCTGTCTCACACACGCATGGACCATCATACCCAATGCTGAAGACCTCTAAAGCCATGTCAACATCGCGCTCGCATTTGTCGGGTAAGTGTAAAAAAGTGCTTATTTGAACATTACGTTAAAGTGAACTGAGAATGTTTCGGGTTGCTACATTATTTTGACAAGCTTTTTTGTTTAATGTTTTTGCATATTATTTTCTGATTATTTCTATAGTAGTAGGTTAACTGTCGATAGATTACTCATTACAGGTAATGTTTTTATGCAATCGATTTACACAACACGTAAAAAGTAGGCTAAGTAACCGACATGCGTTACTAATAACGGGGAAAATCCATTCAGTCCGTGGCACTGTTTTAAAAACCAGTGAGAGCTGTCTGGTACATTCACAGAGCAGAGGACACGTTCTGTGTGCGCTTTTATTAAATCGGTTAGCTATTTATTTGTCTATACCGGTCTACAGACGCTTCTCGCCGTTATCACTCGCTCGCTCCAAGCGTGCCGTTGAAAGTCGTTCAAGTTTCAAAAACGAGTCATGAGATGCGGTCAGTTCCAGGTTACGCCATGTATGCCTAGCTGAGTTTAACCGAAGGACACGTCCTGAATGTTCTCAGATAAATTTGAGCATCATAGGCACACCCCAAAATTCCGTCTAAATAAATTAGATAACATTATTTAGTCCCTCTGTCAGGTTATTATAAACCGGTATCGTATGACTTAACTTTCCGATGAACGCAAAAATAGCAATATTTTGAATAGGGTGGCGTCTTGATGTAGCCTACAGTGCATGGACCAATAATAATAATAATAATAGCTTTTTGTGTGTGTATTCCACAAATAAGTCACACTTATTGCCAACATTATTGACAGTATTCTTACTGAGTCATGTTATGAATATAAAAGAAATACTTCATTCGTAGAACTCCCCCGAGGGTAGGCTTGGGAGTATTCATAAGATTAATAGTATTTTCTTCTTTCAACAGCGCCAGTTAAATATATAAATATGTCAGCAAAACAATTAACAATTTAATACAAATAAATAATATAATTCCTGATCATGTTTTAATGATCTTTGTCTTCATGGTAATGACATAAAAGCCGTTTAATATGGAAAACAAGACGTTGTCACAGTAATGGGCCTTTATACATTAAAACTTATTGTTTTCTTCATATTTTAGGAAGCAAATAGTCATATTTTTGGGGTCTTTGGTGTTAATTATTTGGCTATATAGGCTATTATTTACTTTATATTATTCTTTTTTTCTTTTTTAAATTTTTCATATTTCTTATGTGTCGTAAATGTTATTACATTGTCTATTTTGAATGTGCACTGTGTTTAATTGTTTGGCGCTTTACATTTTTTTAAACGTCTTGTGGCAAGGGAAGTCTTTTATTTTGACATTCATCCACGTATATTGCGAGTGTGCTCAAGCAAAGCCTAGGCTATACACGATCAGATTGTAAATCGGCAATTGAACCTTTTTTTGTTTTGTTTTTTGCCATGGAGCTACTCTTGGTATCAAAAAGACAGTGCCTCACAAATTGGATGAGAAAATAATATTACATAAATAAAAGAATGCAAATATTACAAAATGTGACATTAAAGGTAGGGTAAGTAATTTCAGAGCTAGCTAGCTTTGAAAGCACAAGATCACACCCTCTCTTCAGAGGGTCTCCAAAGCCACACCTCCTTTAAAACGCGAGTGCACACAGCAAAGTTTGCAAAGCATCACGAGACAAAGAGACGGCATTAAATTACCTCAAAGCACATAACATTAAAATAATAATGACTGTAAACAACTTACCGAGGTTGTACTTTTGAACTACCTGACAGCTTCAGATTCATTTTGCTGTTGACAATGTTGACATAGAAACACATAAATCAACGTTGATAAAGTAGAACACAAGGTTGACAATGACATAGAAACATAAATCATTAGTCTGAGGGCGTGAACAGTTCTGGTAGAACGTCACGGTTTGCCATTTCATAATTATGGTTAGGACGTTTTCTGAACACAGCATACGCTTGTTGTTTTGGTTCAGGAGGAACTATAAAAGATGACTGCTGTTTGTTCACGGCGCCCTGTGCAGGGTGAGCAGAGGTATGGAAATACATATGCTGACAGACACGTCCTATCTCTGCATTTTAACCAAATGCAATGAATGGACTAACACTTTTTGGTCCTGAGACTTCCCCAGAAGATATCTTTTAATATTTAGACCACTTCTAGTATTGATTGTTATCCGGATGTGAAGAGAGTTTCAACCATACACTGTAAAACAAGGTGGACGTAGTGTCTCTGACGTGCCCATAGGTTTCTGAATAGCATTCTTGAATCCAAAATGGCCGAATCCGGCTGTCGCCATCTTGGTAGCACGTCACCTTGCGCCACTCCCAGATAAACGAAAATTGGCAAAAAGTCGTGATTAGCTGTGGTGATGTGACGGCTCACAGACAGCAGACTAACGGCTAGTAGTGACAACAGCGGCAATCCACTTGTCACTCTAGTTAAAATACAAACAAACCTGTCACTCAAGTGGCCATGCCATGCAGAACTTTAAGGCTAAATATAATTTAAACAGATGAGTAAACGGAAAAAATAAGTTATATTTCACTGTAAAAAAATTACTGTAAAATTTACAGTAACTTACTGGCAACAATTAGCCAGTAAGTTACTGTGAATCATTTTTACAGTAAGGGTACTGTAATTCCATTTACAGTATTTTATGTGTACACTGTGGAATCAAAAACAATTACTGTGGTTTTAGTTGTATTTACAGTAACTGTAATGCTTGTATTACAGTATTCTACTGTAAGAATCTTACACAGTAATGTTACTGTGAAATCTACCGTAAATAACTGTAGATTTCACAGCCATTTTTTACAGTGTTGGTGTTAATAAATACAATGTTGTTTACATAATGTAAAAATACGTAATAATTGTATTTGGTTTCGATTTTTTAGAAATGTAACTGGACATGATTTTAGATTTGATTAATTAAAAAAAAACTGTGAGGACTTTGCCTCCTCATTTCAGAACACCACTGTCTGTTACACAATCCCTAGATTATTCAGCAGCTGAGACTCCTGTCTGTATTCAGAGCACTTCTCAGAGTTCTGCTGGGGGACATGACTTTTACCGCCGCCACCCTTGAGGCTGTGCCGACAAAACACAACATGTTTGGAGAAGATGTCAGTTACCTGGGAAGAAAAAGTGATATGATGTGGCATATTGGTGCATTCCATAATGTCACACTTTGCCCTTTCCTCACTTTGTTTTCCAATTTGCTTTACGTCTATCTTTCTGCTAGCCCTCTTTCTAAATGTCAGGCCTCTATCCATTACTGAGTCTCCCTGAAGATTGTGACAGCAGGGCAGTACGTAAACCTTTTTAACACATATTGTAGCACTGGTTAATTGAAAGTTTAGTAGAACAGGCCACTGTGGCACAAGTATAAAATGTCTGTTACCATCTTTGAAAACAACCGGTACTGTCGTTCAGTCTTAAACTGGTAGGTGACTGGCAAAGGACATTCATGTTGAATACAGTTTGAAAAAAGAAAAAAGTTTGCATGGCGCTAAATGAACCACTGGCAAATGACGTCGCACTGTACATCCCTGGACGGTCAAGATGGTCAAGGGTGGATGCAGGGTATGCTAATGTCTCTGAACTTCGCATAAGCTTAGAGTATGCGAATGTTGGTCTTGCCTCCCAATCTCATGTCTGTTCAGATGTTTGTGCTATGAGAGGAGAAATCAGGGAGCAGGCCCAGCGCAGAAAGTCTGACTCATTGAAAATCATCTCAGATGAATGGCTACCCAGTCATGCATTGAGATCTGAATGAGCTCTGTGCTACTCTGGCTCTCCCTCATGGCTGAATTTGATGGAATTGGCATTGAATGCTCTGGAATGGTGTTGCCGCAGATGCTCCCAGGTCCACAGCAGTTGGTGAGATGTTTTTTTTTTTTCATTTGTTTAATGAGTTGGCTTCAAGAGTTTGTGTTTTTCATCAGTTCATCATGTTTACTTTCTTTGCATGCCTGTCTGGAACCAGCTGTTAAAGTGCACTGTGCGACTTTTGCATCTTCATGACTTATTATTGAATACATGGATGAGTAGTCTGTTGTCAAATGGATCCGTATTCATTTGCACTGATGCAAAGGAGTTCAGTAAGTTGTGTTGCCCCCTAACGCTGCCCTCTAACGCTGTCCCTATCTCCTATGGCATTACTACTACAAGCTATAATAACAATCAAGGAGAAACACGCCCCATGAGGTGCAAAAATACTCACGTTTTATACAGTATATATAGTATCTCACACAAAAACATTAGCAAACATTTTATTATACTGTATCTTCTCAAGGGACAAATACTATAGAATACTAATACTATAGAAATTAATCTTGGATATATTTTCGAGTAGTGAATGTGCTGCTTGTATAGCAATATTTATTTACTGTCTTCTGAAAATAACTCCACACACAGTCATTATTGTCAAAACAGCTGGCAACAAAATGAATACACCCTAAGAGAACATGTCAAACTGTGTCCAAAGTGTCAATATTTTGTGTGAGCGCCGTAATCATCTAGCACTGCCTTAATCCTCCAAGGCATGCAATTGACCAGAGCTTCACAGGTTGTTGCTGGGATCCTCTTCCACCATAATGGCATCATGGAGCTCCTGGATCTTAGACACATGGTACTTCTCCACCTTCCGCTTGAGGACGCTCCACAGGTGGGGTCACGCCTGGAGAAATACTTGGCCACTCCATCACCTTCACCTTCCTCAGCAAGGCAGTTGTCATCTTGGCGGTGTGTTTGGGGTTGTTTTTATGCCGTTCGGCTCAGTTTCTGAAGGGAGGGCGTCATGTTCTGCTTCAGAATGTCGCAGTACATGTTGGAATCCATGTTTCCCTCACCGAAGCACAGCTCCCCAGTACCAGCAGCACTCCTGCAGCCCAAGAACATGATGCCACCACCACCATGCTTGACTGCAGGCAAGACTCAATATTCTTGGTACTCGCCATGCTGAACATGCTTTATCTTAGTCTCATCAGACCCCAGGACATGTTTCCAGTAATGCATGCTCTTGGACAGGTTGCTTTGAGCAAAATGTTTGCAGGCTTTCTTGTGAGCCAGCTTCAGAGGAGGCTTCTCTCTGGGACGACGGAAGCTGACCTTCTGCTTCTGCAACCTCTAAAGCAATACTGGTTAGCGTCTGTTTTTTAAAGCCAGGTTCTGCACCTGACGCACAGCACAAGGACTGAACTCGACCCTTGCGCGGCCTGTTTCAAGTGGAACCCGTCTTGGAAAACCACTGTATGACTGGCCACTGTACTGTAATTCAGTTTCTGGGTGTTAGCAATCTTCTTATAAATCTTCTTATAGCCTAGGTCAACTTTGTGGAGAGCAACCATTCTAATTCTCAAATCCTTAGAAAGTTATTTGCCATGATGTGCCATGTTGAACATCCAGTGGTCAGTATGAGAGAATTATACTTAAAGCACAAATTGTAACTGCTCTAATACCAGATACACACATTTTTATGGTCCTGTCGAGCAGACAAAAACTTCAACATAATGAACAGGACATGTGGATTTGCGTGGTTAAATGACATATAGCTATTATCACTTAGGTTGTACTCACTTTTGTTGCCATTAATGACTGTTGAGTTGTTTTCAGAGGACAGTAAATATATACTGCTATACAAGCAGCACATTGACTACTCTAAAATATATAAGAAGTTTCATTTCTATAGTAAAATGGAAGTTCATAGCAATGTAAAGCATTATTATGAGCCTTATTTGATCACTCACATGCACACCACCATGCCTATGGCCATTTCCATCTGGCTTTTGAAAGCTGGCATTCTGGGTAGCAATCTGTGTTCCCCAACAACGAAGGGGACATCTACTTCCTGTTCTGCAGCTTGACAATAAATTGAGTTGGGATGTCATTAAGGGCTCTAGACTGTGCCTTAAATGGTCACAAATGTGACAGTTAGATTTATAATATCGTCAGATATCATTACATGCACCCCAGTTACCTAAGCAGCAACGAACACAATGAGTTGCGATGTCCAATTCACAATTAAATGACTCTTTTGAGGCAGTTATTTCTAATGAGTCAAAAATACTCCAGTGTTATGCCACGTCGGAAGTGGGAATAACCGAGTTGAAATGTCCTACTTCTCTACTCTGTGAAAACAGTTAATCATGTTACGCTCACATGTTGACCACATGATGTCACCATGATATACCATGTCATGTTTTTGTATTGGTTACGGCAAAAACAGAAAAGACTTTACTGTTCACTCAGCAAAACTTATGGTATCGTCATATAAACTTTTTTTATACTAACGGCTTGTGCAGCTTGTCTTTACTAAAGACGCGCAGTTATTTAGTGACATTTTTTACATTTGCATTTGTTTTCCTTAGAGGAACGTATTAAATGAATGGAAATGATCCAGCTGCGTTTGTGTTTTTAATTTGTGCGTCGTCAATAGATCACGTGCAGAACTTTCCATTCCGAATTGCGCTCTCAAGCTAAAGTAATTTGCCCTGTTTAGTACGTTAAATGTTAAAAGTTTTCTTTACCGTTTGACACAAGGTAGCTCAATCCTATTGCCTATCTATCTATGTTTGAAATGTTCCTTTAAAACAAAGTTCTATTTATATGGTCTTGAGGGATAATTTATGCGATATTTTACTCATAATCCGATTAATGAAAAAACAATTGAGGACAGCCATGTTTTATCCATTTCACTTCCCAGCATCCCAAACAGTGCTGCCCCTTTTGCATTGTAGTACCCTGCTTAATTTGTTTGATTTGTTTGAACAAAATTAGATAAGAAAGAATGAAGGTTATGTTCCCTTTAAGTGGCTTGAGGCAATTTTAGGTAATAAATGAGATCACCTCAGCCAGGAGACCCTCAGGAGGTTTGCACAGTTATTGTGGAAGCCACCCACCACTTCCAGAAAGAAACGAGTTCAGGATAACACACTGGCAGCACACACACATACACACTTCCGCTCAAATGACACGCAGAATAATACTGCTATTCTCTCGAAGCATCTCTGTTTTAATATGCTGCCTGGCAGTGTGTGTGTGAGTCTCTTCAAGGGTGGGTTTTGGGTAAAAGTCATTGTGTATGGCTGACAAGCACTTTTGTTACCTGACTCTTTATGGGGCCTGTGTAATTACACACTGTATGTTACACTCGCCCTTGACAGCTTTTTAGCATGACTCCTCCTTCCCTTTCCTCTTTCCTCGTCTGGAAACGAGACCTCCAGCATCCCACCATTATTTCCCTACAGAGAGGCAGCAAAGCCTCCTGCTAGCATTGTAAACACATACACAGCTCTGTACAGCTTTG
>NW_024121322.1:3402015-3424515 GCF_016745375.1 Pimephales promelas
AGCTCAGTAAGGGCGTCGCCACAAGATGGCAGCCTACACAGAACGCTCGTCGGATTCGTCTATACACGCATCCTCGCTTTGGACTAGCGGCAAACTAGACGCCATAGATGCGAATTTGGCACTCTATGGGCTCTATGCACGGCGTTATTTCCGGTGAAGGATTAAGGATGCTCGATAACTTCCGCCGATCAGAGTCCAATGCAATACCGAGAATTTATATTGAATTTTATACTCCATGGTTATACTAATGAAACGTTAGTCACAAAAACAGATAAAACAGACACCCCTCGTTGTGTTTATGCTTCTTTTTAAAATTATATTAAATAAACATAACTATATATAAAATTACATCTAAACGTATGTACGTTTCGTTTCAAAGACGGGAGGACAGTAAATATTGAAGACTCTGCCATAATCTCCGGTTTTCTCCGGTTTTCCTCCGCTTTAATCTACACAACCGGAAATGGACGAGCATCCTTACGTCAAATGCGGAACTTATGCGTGCATATAGCCCATTCACGTTTGGTGTGACCGCGTAAAAAAACAGGCTGCTAATAGCAGCCCACGTGCGCGCACACGTTTGCTCAAGGAGTGGAAGAGACAAGGAAACTAGGAATTATCATAATTATGGCAGAGAAAGAGCAGTCAAAATTCCCAGTTACCTGCGTATACAGTCAGCTAAGGAAAATCAGGCAAAAAAGGAAGACAGCCTCTGCATGTTTCAGAAGGGAATGATTCAGATTTCTCATGCCACAGCACTAGAAGACAGACGGGTCGCTCACGTCACATCTACGTCGTCAAGTTCTTTTTGAGTCTGCGCGTCAGGGACGGAAGTGCTAAAAAATCGCCAAAAACGGGCTTCAATCGTCTCAATGGAGTTCCAATGAGATCGCTCTGTCCACTTCTTATACTGTCTATGGAAAAGTGATGCCAACAGTGCTTTCGTGGAAGCTCTTACATGTTAAACACCCTATAGCCTATGTTATGAATCTTACACGGAATGACCTTCATCACAGTGTAACTGATAGTAACGGGAAAACGTGTATCAATGCAATCTGTTTTTAGTTTTGCTGTTTTTAATTTTAATGTTACTAGCTCGTTACCGAATCAAACTCAATTAAACTTTACCATTACCAGTATTTATATGCTAGCTTGATAGTGAGTAATACCATGTTTTTGTTTATTAATACTGATAAAGTTAGGCATTTTATTACATGTGATTCTGACATGATGTCACCATGCTCTACTCCTCTCCGCGGTGCTGGTAAACGCGTCCTCCAGCTGAGCGCGGTCGACAACGCGCGTGTTTTGGGGGCGTGGCTTTGTAAGGATTCCAGACAGAAGGGGGTGGGAGTAAATGAAATAATGAGCTGTGTTTATTTTATGCACATACAGGACTAAAAACACTCGATTTTAATTTTTTTTTTTTTTACAGTTTAAACAAATTTGGGAAAAGTTTTTTTTGTTTTGTTTTTTTTTAAGAAAATGTCTACCTACCCCACCTTTAAAGGGACTTTCATTTACAAGCTTGGCCAGAATCAAACTCCCATGGATGTGCACAAAAGTTATATTGAACTAAAGCACTAACATAACTAATCTAATGGAAAGTGAATGAATGAAACCAAAAAGTGAAACGCGGAAATGAAGAGAGAGATGTTTATCGGTTTCTTATTTCAAATCACCTTGTTAACAAAAGGTCTACAGCTTATATATAGGCTGCTTAAACTTCTATTCGGTTAGTTAAGCGTAAACGTCCATTAAAGAGGTAAAAGAGAGGTTCACAAAAAGTAGCTTTATTCAGTCTGTCTTTAAGCCCTATTCTATTAAATGAATGTCTCAGGATTAGCCTATGTCAAGGCAGTCATTTTAATTAATGACTGATTTTTATTGATCTATCTTATCACCGTGCTCAGTCTCCCAATCGTTTTGGCCGCATATCTTCCTGCGTCCTCGCCTGTGTGTGTTATTTACACGCGTCACTGGAGCCAGTGGGGATCGTCTCATTCTGCTGCTGCTGTCTCACACACGCATGGACCATCATACCCAATGCTGAAGACCTCTAAAGCCATGTCAACATCGCGCTCGCATTTGTCGGGTAAGTGTAAAAAAGTGCTTATTTGAACATTACGTTAAAGTGAACTGAGAATGTTTCGGGTTGCTACATTATTTTGACAAGCTTTTTTGTTTAATGTTTTTGCATATTATTTTCTGATTATTTCTATAGTAGTAGGTTAACTGTCGATAGATTACTCATTACAGGTAATGTTTTTATGCAATCGATTTACACAACACGTAAAAAGTAGGCTAAGTAACCGACATGCGTTACTAATAACGGGGAAAATCCATTCAGTCCGTGGCACTGTTTTAAAAAACCAGTGAGAGCTGTCTGGTACATTCACAGAGCAGAGGACACGTTCTGTGTGCGCTTTTATTAAATCGGTTAGCTATTTATTTGTCTATACCGGTCTACAGACGCTTCTCGCCGTTATCACTCGCTCGCTCCAAGCGTGCCGTTGAAAGTCGTTCAAGTTTCAAAAACGAGTCATGAGATGCGGTCAGTTCCAGGTTACGCCATGTATGCCTAGCTGAGTTTAACCGAAGGACACGTCCTGAATGTTCTCAGATAAATTTGAGCATCATAGGCACACCCCAAAATTCCGTCTAAATAAATTAGATAACATTATTTAGTCCCTCTGTCAGGTTATTATAAACCGGTATCGTATGACTTAACTTTCCGATGAACGCAAAAATAGCAATATTTTGAATAGGGTGGCGTCTTGATGTAGCCTACAGTGCATGGACCAATAATAATAATAATAATAGCTTTTTGTGTGTGTATTCCACAAATAAGTCACACTTATTGCCAACATTATTGACAGTATTCTTACTGAGTCATGTTATGAATATAAAAGAAATACTTCATTCGTAGAACTCCCCCGAGGGTAGGCTTGGGAGTATTCATAAGATTAATAGTATTTTCTTCTTTCAACAGCGCCAGTTAAATATATAAATATGTCAGCAAAACAATTAACAATTTAATACAAATAAATAATATAATTCCTGATCATGTTTTAATGATCTTTGTCTTCATGGTAATGACATAAAAGCCGTTTAATATGGAAAACAAGACGTTGTCACAGTAATGGGCCTTTATACATTAAAACTTATTGTTTTCTTCATATTTTAGGAAGCAAATAGTCATATTTTTGGGGTCTTTGGTGTTAATTATTTGGCTATATAGGCTATTATTTACTTTATATTATTCTTTTTTTTTCTTTTTTAAATTTTTCATATTTCTTATGTGTCGTAAATGTTATTACATTGTCTATTTTGAATGTGCACTGTGTTTAATTGTTTGGCGCTTTACATTTTTTTAAACGTCTTGTGGCAAGGGAAGTCTTTTATTTTGACATTCATCCACGTATATTGCGAGTGTGCTCAAGCAAAGCCTAGGCTATACACGATCAGATTGTAAATCGGCAATTGAACCTTTTTTGTTTTGTTTTTTGCCATGGAGCTACTCTTGGTATCAAAAAGACAGTGCCTCACAAATTGGATGAGAAAATAATATTACATAAATAAAAGAATGCAAATATTACAAAATGTGACATTAAAGGTAGGGTAAGTAATTTCAGAGCTAGCTAGCTTTGAAAGCACAAGATCACACCCTCTCTTCAGAGGGTCTCCAAAGCCACACCTCCTTTAAAACGCGAGTGCACACAGCAAAGTTTGCAAAGCATCACGAGACAAAGAGACGGCATTAAATTACCTCAAAGCACATAACATTAAAATAATAATGACTGTAAACAACTTACCGAGGTTGTACTTTTGAACTACCTGACAGCTTCAGATTCATTTTGCTGTTGACAATGTTGACATAGAAACACATAAATCAACGTTGATAAAGTAGAACACAAGGTTGACAATGACATAGAAACATAAATCATTAGTCTGAGGGCGTGAACAGTTCTGGGTAGAACGTCACGGTTTGCCATTTCATAATTATGGTTAGGACGTTTTCTGAACACAGCATACGCTTGTTGTTTTGGTTCAGGAGGAACTATAAAAGATGACTGCTGTTTGTTCACGGCGCCCTGTGCAGGGTGAGCAGAGGTATGGAAATACATATGCTGACAGACACGTCCTATCTCTGCATTTTAACCAAATGCAATGAATGGACTAACACTTTTTGGTCCTGAGACTTCCCCAGAAGATATCTTTTAATATTTAGACCACTTCTAGTATTGATTGTTATCCGGATGTGAAGAGAGTTTCAACCATACACTGTAAAACAAGGTGGACGTAGTGTCTCTGACGTGCCCATAGGTTTCTGAATAGCATTCTTGAATCCCAAAATGGCCGAATCCGGCTGTCGCCATCTTGGTAGCACGTCACCTTGCGCCACTCCCAGATAAACGAAAATTGGCAAAAAGTCGTGATTAGCTGTGGTGATGTGACGGCTCACAGACAGCAGACTAACGGCTAGTAGTGACAACAGCGGCAATCCACTTGTCACTCTAGTTAAAATACAAACAAACCTGTCACTCAAGTGGCCATGCCATGCAGAACTTTAAGGCTAAATATAATTTAAACAGATGAGTAAACGGAAAAAATAAGTTATATTTCACTGTAAAAAAATTACTGTAAAATTTACAGTAACTTACTGGCAACAATTAGCCAGTAAGTTACTGTGAATCATTTTTACAGTAAGGGTACTGTAATTCCATTTACAGTATTTTATGTGTACACTGTGGAATCAAAAACAATTACTGTGGTTTTAGTTGTATTTACAGTAACTGTAATGCTTGTATTACAGTATTCTACTGTAAGAATCTTACACAGTAATGTTACTGTGAAATCTACCGTAAATAACTGTAGATTTCACAGCCATTTTTTACAGTGTTGGTGTTAATAAATACAATGTTGTTTACATAATGTAAAAATACGTAATAATTGTATTTGGTTTCGATTTTTTAGAAATGTAACTGGGACATGATTTTAGATTTGATTAATTAAAAAAAAACTGTGAGGACTTTGCCTCCTCATTTCAGAACACCACTGTCTGTTACACAATCCCTAGATTATTCAGCAGCTGAGACTCCTGTCTGTATTCAGAGCACTTCTCAGAGTTCTGCTGGGGGACATGACTTTTACCGCCGCCACCCTTGAGGCTGTGCCGACAAAACACAACATGTTTGGAGAAGATGTCAGTTACCTGGGAAGAAAAAGTGATATGATGTGGCATATTGGTGCATTCCATAATGTCACACTTTGCCCTTTCCTCACTTTGTTTTCCAATTTGCTTTACGTCTATCTTTCTGCTAGCCCCTCTTTCTAAATGTCAGGCCTCTATCCATTACTGAGTCTCCCTGAAGATTGTGACAGCAGGGCAGTACGTAAACCTTTTTAACACATATTGTAGCACTGGTTAATTGAAAGTTTAGTAGAACAGGCCACTGTGGCACAAGTATAAAATGTCTGTTACCATCTTTGAAAACAACCGGTACTGTCGTTCAGTCTTAAACTGGTAGGTGACTGGCAAAGGACATTCATGTTGAATACAGTTTGAAAAAAGAAAAAAGTTTGCATGGCGCTAAATGAACCACTGGCAAATGACGTCGCACTGTACATCCCTGGACGGTCAAGATGGTCAAGGGTGGATGCAGGGTATGCTAATGTCTCTGAACTTCGCATAAGCTTAGAGTATGCGAATGTTGGTCTTGCCTCCCAATCTCATGTCTGTTCAGATGTTTGTGCTATGAGAGGAGAAATCAGGGAGCAGGCCCAGCGCAGAAAGTCTGACTCATTGAAAATCATCTCAGATGAATGGCTACCCAGTCATGCATTGAGATCTGAATGAGCTCTGTGCTACTCTGGCTCTCCCTCATGGCTGAATTTGATGGAATTGGCATTGAATGCTCTGGAATGGTGTTGCCGCAGATGCTCCCAGGTCCACAGCAGTTGGTGAGATGTTTTTTTTTTTTCATTTGTTTAATGAGTTGGCTTCAAGAGTTTGTGTTTTTCATCAGTTCATCATGTTTACTTTCTTTGCATGCCTGTCTGGAACCAGCTGTTAAAGTGCACTGTGCGACTTTTGCATCTTCATGACTTATTATTGAATACATGGATGAGTGGTCTGTTGTCAAATGGATCCGTATTCATTTGCACTGATGCAAAGGAGTTCAGTAAGTTGTGTTGCCCCCTAACGCTGTCCCTATCTCCTATGGCATTACTACTACAAGCTATAATAACAATCAAGGAGAAACACGCCCCATGAGGTGCAAAAATACTCACGTTTTATACAGTAAATATAGTATCTCACACAAAAACATTAGCAAACATTTTATTATACTGTATCTTCTCAAGGGACAAATACTATAGAATACTAATACTATAGAAATTAATCTTGGATATATTTTCGAGTAGTGAATGTGCTGCTTGTATAGCAATATTTATTTACTGTCTTCTGAAAATAACTCCACACACAGTCATTATTGTCAAAACAGCTGGCAACAAAATGAATACACCCTAAGAGAACATGTCAAACTGTGTCCAAAGTGTCAATATTTTGTGTGAGCGCCGTAATCATCTAGCACTGCCTTAATCCTCCAAGGCATGCAATTGACCAGAGCTTCACAGGTTGTTGCTGGGATCCTCTTCCACCATAATGGCATCATGGAGCTCCTGGATCTTAGACACATGGTACTTCTCCACCTTCCGCTTGAGGACGCTCCACAGGTGGGGTCACGCCTGGAGAAATACTTGGCCACTCCATCACCTTCACCTTCCTCAGCAAGGCAGTTGTCATCTTGGCGGTGTGTTTGGGGTTGTTTTTATGCCGTTCGGCTCAGTTTCTGAAGGGAGGGCGTCATGTTCTGCTTCAGAATGTCGCAGTACATGTTGGAATCCATGTTTCCCTCACCGAAGCACAGCTCCCCAGTACCAGCAGCACTCCTGCAGCCCAAGAACATGATGCCACCACCACCATGCTTGACTGCAGGCAAGACTCAATATTCTTGGTACTCGCCATGCTGAACATGCTTTATCTTAGTCTCATCAGACCCAGGACATGTTTCCAGTAATGCATGCTCTTGGACAGGTTGCTTTGAGCAAAATGTTTGCAGGCTTTCTTGTGAGCCAGCTTCAGAGGAGGCTTCTCTCTGGGACGACGGAAGCTGACCTTCTGCTTCTGCAACCTCTAAAGCAATACTGGTTAGCGTCTGTTTTTTAAAGCCAGGTTCTGCACCTGACGCACAGCACAAGGACTGAACTCGACCCTTGCGCGGCCTGTTTCAAGTGGAACCCGTCTTGGAAAACCACTGTATGACTGGCCACTGTACTGTAATTCAGTTTCTGGGTGTTAGCAATCTTCTTATAAATCTTCTTATAGCCTAGGTCAACTTTGTGGAGAGCAACCATTCTAATTCTCAAATCCTTAGAAAGTTATTTGCCATGATGTGCCATGTTGAACATCCAGTGGTCAGTATGAGAGAATTATACTTAAAGCACAAATTGTAACTGCTCTAATACCAGATACACACATTTTTATGGTCCTGTCGAGCAGACAAAAACTTCAACATAATGAACAGGACATGTGGATTTGCGTGGTTAAATGACATATAGCTATTATCACTTAGGTTGTACTCACTTTTGTTGCCATTAATGACTGTTGAGTTGTTTTCAGAGGACAGTAAATATATACTGCTATACAAGCAGCACATTGACTACTCTAAAATATATAAGAAGTTTCATTTCTATAGTAAAATGGAAGTTCATAGCAATGTAAAGCATTATTATGAGCCTTATTTGATCACTCACATGCACACCACCATGCCTATGGCCATTTCCATCTGGCTTTTGAAAGCTGGCATTCTGGGTAGCAATCTGTGTTCCCCAACAACGAAGGGGACATCTACTTCCTGTTCTGCAGCTTGACAATAAATTGAGTTGGGATGTCATTAAGGGCTCTAGACTGTGCCTTAAATGGTCACAAATGTGACATTTAGATTTATAATATCGTCAGATATCATTACATGCACCCCAGTTACCTAAGCAGCAACGAACACAATGAGTTGCGATGTCCAATTCACAATTAAATGACTCTTTTGAGGCAGTTATTTCTAATGAGTCAAAAATACTCCAGTGTTATGCCACGTCGGAAGTGGGAATAACCGAGTTGAAATGTCCTACTTCTCTACTCTGTGAAAACAGTTAATCATGTTACGCTCACATGTTGACCACATGATGTCACCATGATATACCATGTCATGTTTTTGTATTGGTTACGGCAAAAACAGAAAGACTTTACTGTTCACTCAGCAAAACTTATGGTATCGTCATATAAACTTTTTTTATACTAACGGCTTGTGCAGCTTGTCTTTACTAAAGACGCGCAGTTATTTAGTGACATTTTTACATTTGCATTTGTTTTCCTTAGAGGAACGTATTAAATGAATGGAAATGATCCAGCTGCGTTTGTGTTTTTAATTTGTGCGTCGTCAATAGATCACGTGCAGAACTTTCCATTCCGAATTGCGCTCTCAAGCTAAAGTAATTTGCCCTGTTTAGTACGTTAAATGTTAAAAGTTTTCTTTACCGTTTGACACAAGGTAGCTCAATCCTATTGCCTATCTATCTATGTTTGAAATGTTCCTTTAAAACAAAGTTCTATTTATATGGTCTTGAGGGATAATTTATGCGATATTTTACTCATAATCCGATTAATGAAAAAACAATTGAGGACAGCCATGTTTTATCCATTTCACTTCCCAGCATCCCAAACAGTGCTGCCCCTTTTGCATTGTAGTACCCTGCTTAATTTGTTTGATTTGTTTGAACAAAATTAGATAAGAAAGAATGAAGGTTATGTTCCCTTTAAGTGGCTTGAGGCAATTTTAGGTAATAAATGAGATCACCTCAGCCAGGAGACCCTCAGGAGGTTTGCACAGTTATTGTGGAAGCCACCCACCACTTCCAGAAAGAAACGAGTTCAGGATAACACACTGGCAGCACACACACATACACACTTCCGCTCAAATGACACGCAGAATAATACTGCTATTCTCTCGAAGCATCTCTGTTTTAATATGCTGCCTGGCAGTGTGTGTGTGAGTCTCTTCAAGGGTGGGTTTTGGGTAAAAGTCATTGTGTATGGCTGACAAGCACTTTTGTTACCGACTCTTTATGGGGCCTGTGTAATTACACACTGTATGTTACACTCGCCCTTGACAGCTTTTTAGCATGACTCCTCCTTCCCTTTCCCTCTTCCTCGTCTGGAAACGAGACCTCCAGCATCCCACCATTATTTCCCTACAGAGAGGCAGCAAAGCCTCCTGCTAGCATTGTAAACACATACACAGCTCTGTACAGCTTTGCTGGGTCGGAGCGGAGGACAGAAATGGGCGTTTCAAAATAAATCTCTGGCGATTACAGGGAAAGTAAAGCTCTGTTTTTGTGGTTGGGGGGAAGAAAAAAGGTACACATGTTGTTAGAAGCTTCTGAGATTTTGTTGTGTCGAAAACAGCAGATATTGTTGGACCTCGCTGTTATTCTCTTTCCCTATGTGACTGGACGGAAGGTGGACTCAGCTTGTCTCAGTACTCTAATCTGTTTATTGTCCCCTTTTAGACACACTTTCATCTGAGATGGGTTCGCTGGGGCATGAAGGGAAGCATGACCTGTGTCAGTCTTGACTTGTGTGTCTGTTTTTTTGTGTGCATTTAAAGGGATAGTTCATCCAAAACTGAACTTAATGTCATTCAATTTTAGTATGACTTGCACACAATAGTTTTATAATAACTTTTTAAAGATAGTTATGTTTCTACTTAAGTAGGGCCTGTCATAACCTGTTTTCATGATGTTTTTAATCAAACTTATTAAGTTCGCTGTAAGACAACAAGCAGACGAGCCCAAAAATGCGAGGGCAGCCACACAATAAACAGTGCTAGATCACCTAATACCCTAGCAGAAAATCATCTTTTCTGTTCCACGAAAGAAAAAAAAGTGTTGAGAATGACATGAGGGTGAGTCGATGATGACAGAATTTTTATATCTTTGACCATCATGTTATTCTAATATAATACTTCATGTTTAAAGCGGCGGGAATGAATTATTCATGTAAGTGTATGTGTGTAAATGTGGTTGTGGAGGAGGAGCCCCTCTTCAAAAACACTCACTGTATAGTGCACAGTTCTGTGCCCCCTCTCTACATGGCTGAACTGTGGAGGAGCGGGTCTGCTAGGACTTCCCACTACAATCTATGAGCAACAGAAGAGAAATCATTTACAATATTTTATGTTATTTTACGAAGACTTTCAGGTAGAGCGTAAGCATGTAGTCTTCTTTGTGTGTGTGTCTAAAGGCAATGCCAAATCCATTGTGCATTCAGACGGGAGTTTCTAAGACCGACAGTAATCAGGCAGAAGCTCGGGAAGGCTTCACTGAGCACACCAGGAAAGGAACAAGATTTTAAGGCAGTTATTTTACAGCGCTGCTGACTCTACTGTGAATAATGCAACCTTTAATAGAAAACTGGAACAAAAATTCAAAAAGCTGACAACATCACTGTGCAGTGATTGACGCATTTTCATTTTCCAGATTTGGTGAAATACGGTATTGTGATAGCTGTTCAAATGTTCTCTCTTTCAGATAGGAAAGAAAGCCGATGGTGATGACGTCCAAGATCTCATCCAAAAGAAAACCACTCTGCTTTGCATTGCCACCTACTTCACAGAACGAAGTTGAGCGGAAGAAAAGAGAGAGAGAGAAAAAAACAGAAGTTGACAAGCGATGCAAAGCTGTTTAAAGTAAGGGCTCTTCAAACCGAAAACCACCTCCAGGCTTCACTCTTGATCCATCATCAAAACTCTGTGAACACAAGAGATGTGAAAAGTAGGACAGGATCAGACGATCAAGAGGACCCCTGGGTGACAAATAATAATAACAGCAGAGTGATGGTGACATCAACAAGTAGGGCTTTGAAGCGCTGAGCTTCCTACTGTAGGTCACAGATCTTCTGGGGCTGACAGCTGATCCGAGGGAGGCTGTCTCTGTGTCAGAGATGCAGCTATGTGACCGAGAAGACTCGGGTCTGTCCACCGCCGCAGTGGTGGCCATCGTGTGTAACATCCTTGTAGCTCTGCTCATACTGGTTCTGATATTGATCCTCTGTAAAGCATGCAAGGTTCCCTCCAGCCAGGAGAGCGTCCCGGTTCTGACTGTAGAGAACGCACATCAGAGGAACGAACAGAGGTACTTGCTGACGGCATGAGGGGAAAAAATGGAAACAGAATGCTGTTTACGTTTCTACAACGATCAATCGCGGATTAGCCGACGTGGATTGTCATGAATTAGAAGTGTTTTTAAAACATATTTTCATAGATGTTTATTTGCTATGATAGAGGCCTGCGTAATTGGGGCAAAATGTAAAAACACTCTGAATGAGGACTGAGTTGGCTGAGCGTGGGCTGCTGGGACTGTACCTGAGCTCTCTTACACTGAACCACTCTGCCTGAGTGTTTTATATAAAGGTAAAGAGGCTCTTTCGAGTCATACAGTAGTGCCTGATGGCATCAATGAAACCCCACCTGCAGCTAACCAGCTAGCAATCGTGCTGCGCTAATTAGCATGCGCATGCAAATAAAAGCTCAAGTGCGAGAATCAAATTTAAATAAGAGCTGAATTGTGCTGCTTTGTGTCTGAAAGAGGACTTTTAATACAAAATGCATGTTTTATTGTGGTTATTTGCTTATGCAACAAGTTTGGGATTGGTCAATTAATAACATGCTAGCATCTTTTCCTGAGAACAGTGGCAGGCACAGACGTCCGCTGGGGAAGGGGTGAAACGGGGGTTCCAGAGGGCACCGCAATACGACCCCTTCTCCCCTGTGCACACACAACTGCCTGAGAATATCAGAGAAAATTAAATGGTATGGATTAAATTATGATTGTTTAATAAATACATTGAAATGTTCTTACAAAATCGTGGTCTTTGTAAATTTATGACCTACCTATTACGCATACTGTAAGACTTTTGGGGTACCTTCATGTTGCTAGACAATAGTTTATATACAGTAAAGCACCATGGGAGTATATGGGGAGAACAAGTATTTGATACACTGCCGATTTTGCAGGGTTTCCCACTCACAAAGCATGTAGAAGTCAGTCATTTGAGTGACGGAATCTAAAACAAAAATCCAGAAACACGCATTGTATGGTTTTTAAGTAATTATTAGTATTTTACTGCATGACATAAGTATTTGATACACTAGAAAAGCAGACCTTAATATTTGGCACAGAAACCTTTTTTTGCAATTACTGAGTTTATACGTTTCCTGTAGTTCTTGAGCAGGTTTGCACACACTTCAGGAAGGATTTTGGCCCACTCCTCCATACAGACCATCTCCAGATCCCTCAGGTTTCAGGGCTGTCGCTGGGAAATACGGACTTTCAGCTTCCTCCAAAGATTTTTTTTTTTATTGGGTTCTGGGTCTGGAGACTGGTAGGCCACTCCGGGACCTTGAGATGCTTCTAACGGAGCCACTTCTTAGTCACCCTGGCTGTGTGTTTCTGGTCATTGTCATTCTGGAAGACCCAGCTACGACCCATCTTCAATGCTCTTATTGAGGAAAGGAGGTTGTTCTTGCGATACATGGCCCCATCCATCCTCCCCTCAATACGGTGCAGTCGTCCTGTCCTCTTTGCAGAAAACTATCCCTAAAGAATGATGTTTTCACCTCTATGCTTCACAGTTGGGATGGTGTTCTTGGGGTTGTACTCATCCTTCTTCCTCCAAACACGGCGAGTGGAGTTTAGACCAAAAAGCTCCATTTTTGTCTCATCAGACCACATGACCTTCTCCCATTCCTCTTTTCTGGATCATCCAGATGGTCATTGGCAAACTTCAGACTTGCTTGGACATACACTGGCTTGAGCAGTGGGACCTTGCGTGCATTGCAGGACTTTAATCCATGACGGTGTAGTATGTTACGAATGGTTTTCTTTGACACTATGGTCCAGGTCTCTTCAGGTCATTGACCAGGTCCTGCCATGTAGTTCTGGGCTGATGTTTTACATTCCGTCACTCACAGTTGAAGAGTACCTATGATAAAAATGAGAGACTTGCAAAATCGGCAGTGTATCAAATACTTGTTCACCCAAATGTATATATATGAGCAATATTACACAAGTAGATCAGCACGGCTGTAATTCGTTTGCAAGTAATCACAGCGTGCTGATTATACAGCCATATCGCACGGCTAAAAGTGTGATAATGCGTTTAAACATTAGTTTGATGGCACACGTGAGTAAAGAAACAAGAAACAACAATGGAGTATCTTTAAAAACCCTATTTTGTGCAGAACTTCTTCCGCCACGGATTCAAATCTCAAGTTGACAGTTTGAAAGTTGAGCCCAAGCCTCCATTACAAATTCTAAAATGTCACTTTAGAATTAGTATGGTATTATGAGAGAGATCGGCATGGAGGCATAAAGTCAAGGGAGAAGCCCATAAAGAGTCATAAAGTTGATCCTGCTGCTAGCTCATAGACACCTCCTACACACGCTCTCTGTCTCTGCAAGATTCGGAAGGGAATGATTCAGATTCGTCTTGGCACAGCTACTAGAAGACTTACAACTGTCAGACAGGTTGCTCACCTCACATCTACGTCATCAAGCTCAGTACGCTCAGCCATCAGGAAGTGAGTGCTTCTAATCGACTTCACTTTTCTCCGTTGAAATCTATGGGGCCGCTGTGTCCAGTTCTTTTACTGTCTATGGTTGCTAGTCACTTGTGGGCATTCTTAGTGATGTCTAATACTCACTCTCTTTGTCTGTGAGATTCGGTATTATTCAGATTTCTCTCGGCACAGCTACTAAGACATACTCACGTGAAAGGCTCAGTTTGAGCCTGCGCAGTACGGCTGGCTATCAGCATTTAACAGGCTTCGATTTTCTCCGTTGAAAACAATGGGGTCGCTGTGTCCATTTCTTTTACTGTCTATGGTCGTCTATGGTGTGAATAGTGGAGCTTCCCGTGAGTGCTGAAACAACTTCCTTGTTCTGACTCAATCATAAAGATAGTCTTTGCTGCCTTCTAATGACATAATAATATAACTTTCACTGAAGTTCATATCACAATCCTTTCTCAGAAGCCTACCAAATATGGCATATTATTAAATAGAATAATATTTATTGAACAAATCTTTAAATTAGCAACAAAAGCCATTATAAAAGATAATAGCAAATAAACACAAGCAAACAATTCAGTCAAACGTACATGCAGCACTCTACTACAGGATTCAACTGAAATATAGCCTAAATAGTTATGAAACCTTAATATTCCCCTTAACCAAAATGGATTTGCTTTGGAACAAGTAATAGAATAATAAGACCAAAGATCGCCCATTTGATATACCCCAAATTATATCTCAAGTTTAACCACTATCTACATGACGGATCTGCTCATCAGATCGTAAAATAGACACTAAGATTACATATTAGTCACATTTTTGAGGTCTAAAAAAATGTTTTTTTGACTAAAAAACACTTAAAACTACATTTAGTGACACAACTACAGTAGTTATTAAAAATATGGTGGATTTGGATATATATACTTGCAGTCATCCTGGTCTTACTCTGCCTCATTTCTAAGGACTCTTGCCATGTTATCTCAGCGAGCTTAACAGTTGCTCCATCTTTGCTATTTCCACTTCCGGTCCCTTTGGCACCTCCTGACCCTTCTTCTCCTGTAGAGTCAAAGAGAAAAATGAAGAGAATGAGATGAGTCAGCTGCTGGTAGTGAGAGAACTGACCTAGGGGTGCCAGTAACAATCACAAACACTTCTCAGTGTGAAGCTCTCATTTAAAGATTTCCATCTTGACTGGCTGAGGTAATGAGAGAGGTGTTAGCAAGGTGTTATTTCCTCTGTGCGCTGTGGCAGGAAAACGCTAACACCACCATCAGAGACTCACTTTAATCTCGCTCGCATGCCATTTGTCTGAGATGATTACAGTGACACATTGTTTCCTCAGAGGAGAATAATCAAACATCACTATGCGTACTGACCATACCAACACCATAATGAACTAAACCAAACCGGACCAGAGCAGTTTCTCAAAACATGCACTAATTAAACACTCTCCAGTTCCTGTCAATCATTAGGCAAAATTTCAGCAATCATGAATCTAGTAATCACTGCAAGAACATCTGCTAAATTTGCTCAGCAGAATGCTAATGTTCAGATATCCACAGAGCTGTACTGGAGGGATCTTTAATAAGCTCTAATAAGTAGCTCAAGGTTACAGCTATTCATAGAATCCATCAAATCCTAACCAGAGAGCGCTGTAAGGGAAATAAATTTGAGAGAGTGAGATATGTCAATCAAAGGGACTTCAGCATTTAGGGAAAGACAAGATGTTTTTTTGAACTTGTCTTCATGCTAGCTTTTGCCTTAGTTTCAACAGAGAAAAATATACAGTATATATCAGCAAAAAAGACCTTCATATATAAAATATTCAACACCTGAGACACTGAACAGTATCAAAGTAGCAGTCAGTATTCTGGTGTGGTCACCAAAATACACCAAAATAATTAATTTAATTTAATACAGACCCCCAAATGGTTGTGTGTGTGTGTGTGTGTACACAGTATATAAACAGCTCTTCATTAATTCTGATAAAGAATAGAAATAATTTATGACATTGCAGACATTAGTCTCTTTTCCAAATGAATGTGGCATCTGAAGCAGATTAATGTGAATCAGCAGAGAGTTCTTACGTAAGATTTTATTGATTTTAAGTGGCTCTCTTGCCAAGAGGATTTCTAATGTTTATTGTAATTGTGGTCAATGTCTGATGTAAAACTGCAGAGTGTTCTGAGAAGTGGCTGACTGTTAAGACTGTTGTGGACCGAAATAGATTTGAAAATAAATCAGCAACTGAGACAGCAAACTGAGGGCTCACGAAAGAATACTGACCCGACTATACATGCGGTGAATCTAAAACAGCCTGTAAATGGAGAACTGACTACAGGATTATTATTTATACTGTGATTGAGTCCCCGGCACAAAGACATGGTGACGAAAAGCATTAAGGCTCATGTGAGGTGAGATGTGTGTGTCGGTATAGTGTCCTGACCGGGGAAACAGCTGACTGATTCTATTGAGTATGGAACATGCTGCTCTTAGTCACCGTTTCAGACGCCACCCCATGGGTTCAGACACCCACCCGTTGCTTTAACATGTAGACAGGTATACATGTCTGGCTTCAGTGAGCATTGACCAACACTCACATAAGCACAACTGGAAACCTGAAAGGGTCAAGCACTTTATCCAATTAATCAATATCATCACAGTCCTTTAAGGTCTGTATTATAGAATTTGTTTTTGTTTCCTTTATTTTGTGATACTATTTTGAAGAAGTATAACATGAAGTGTGTCATCCCCCTCTATTTCTGCTCATGAAGAAACGTGATACCTGTATGTATATGTGTGTGTATATATATATATATATATATATATATATATAAGATTTTTCAAATCATTTCATGAATAAAAATCAAATATTTATTTAAAATAATGTATCCTACCTCATTTTAATATCAAGCGACAACTATAAGCAATCCATTCCATTCAATCCACATATTGATTTCCCAAAGGCCCTGTTTTGCTTTCAAAACTGGCAATATATCAGCCAGATCACAGTTAACCAAAAGCATCGTAAGCACATCACAGAATCCTTTGGCTCTAATGGTCTCTACAATTTACTCTAAGTAAATTGTAAGTATAGGTTGATTTAGCAGTTTTGACTGAATTAAACTGAACTGAACTGAATTGATCTGAATTGAACAGTTTTGAATATTTGCATACATTTGCTCTTCCACAATGTAGAACTTAGTCTTTGGGGGTTGGGGTCATCTGCAGTGGGGAACTGACTAGTTTCCCTGAACAATAGAAAATGGGACAAAACTATTTGTAAACTTTTTTTGTTTAGTTTTGTGCAAATCAGCCTCTTGATGAGGCAAAACAGAAATTGATGTCAGTTTTTAATTCATTAGCCCAGCCATCTAAGATCAGCCACTGCATCAGGAGTAAGTGTGCTCTTTCAGAGGTAATAATGACATAGGTTGAGGAAAGCTGGTGATTAATGACTTGAGGAGACGGTGAATGCTTTGCATAACCGATGCTCATCAGTCATATTAAAACACATTGCAATCCAGCAGTTCTCCAGCATGCCATGGCAGCTTCTTATCAAAAGAATTAAAGGACAGCAACTCAACCTGTGACACTGTGCATCATTAGAATGAACCATTTCAGTCAATCAAATATAATCACAAACAGAACATGTCCACACCAAGCACTGGCATCGATTGAAATCGCTAAAAAACAAATTAAACATTTCACAAGTCGAGTTGTCACAGACAACAGTTTGTCTGTGAGGCCGAAATTTTTTAATTACGAGCTACTATTGTTTACTATCTTACTTACAAGCTAAAGGGCTTAATACATGCTCAGTCAATGGGTTGGTTTCTTTAGATGCAGAACAGAAATTATGAAGAACACAAAAGATGTTAATATGTGAGCGCTGAGTACTTTCACACAGGTGCCACAAGATTAGCAAAAATAACCAGATCCATTATAGACCAGTAACCAATTAAAATAACAGATGAATTGATAGTGGAAGAAAAAATAAAGCAGGAAAAAGGGTCTGCATGTGTTACTGCAGAGTGGCAAATTTCATCAAGATAAATAGGTCATATATAGTAAGGGGTCAAGTTTTGGCTAATAAACACAGTTAGGCCCCAAATTCTACAAATATTTTTGAACAGTAGTATACATTAAACATTTAAGGTGATATGTATAATTTATTGGTTGCTGAAATGTGCAGAGACAATTGGAAGTGTAAATTCAAAATGTCTGATTCAACCAATGGCGTGAGTTTGAGGATGGAGCTACCTGATTAACAGTCACAAAGATGCAGATATAGCAATTCAGCACATGAAGTAATCAGCACAGCAGTGATTGAAACAGCACTGATAATTAATCATGTGATTTCATTGGAGGCCTATACATAATATTAGTGCATCACTTACTTTAGGCTTCTTGCGGAGGTTGGGCGAGAGCTTGAGGCTGATGACATGGCCTCGGTCATCGCCTACGATGATGATGGGATGGACAGGATTGAATTCGATGTGCAGGAGCCTGGTCTTCTTGGACACCACTTTTTGTTGGCAGAGAGCCTCATATTTGTTGATGTTCAGGTCG
This sequence comes from Pimephales promelas, assembly GCF_016745375.1. The sequence continues at coordinate 3,420,276 of NW_024121322.1, forward strand.
AACACATGAACCTGTGAGAAAAATAGAAGAGGAACAGGAAGATTTAGTCTTTGTCATTATTATGTGGCATCAGTTTATGTTTTTATGTTTTCAGTGTGAAGCAGACATTAGCACCTCTATAATTTATTCTCTTTCTTTGGCTCTGAGTGTCAGAGAGCCTAAGATGCATTTGAGTTTGTGTGAGTGTACTTGCAATTCAATATATTCATATGTATACGCACACGAATGCGTGTGACTGTGGAGGTGTAAGAATGTAGACCATCTGCTGTGGAGGATTGTATTAATTGTGTGATAGTACTGTATGTATAGAGAGGTAGTATACATATCCAATAATAGATATATTTAAATGTTTATGTCTCTCAGAAATGCAGATTAAGAATGACTCTCTCGATCTGAGGATGACAGTATTTCATCTTCTGCAATATTCACTATGAAAAATTCAAATGATACAGAGAGAGGAGGGAGTGAGAGATGGGTGATTATAATTTCCATCATCCTCATTGTCATTCATCATCTATCATGCTGCCCACCTAAGCATGGTCTCTGCTCTGGCAGCTGAAAGATAGAGATGGGAGATTGGAGACACAGAACACAGGTTTGGCTACTCATTAGTAAATATTTGTCAAGCAGATTGGCTCATAATTTGTCAGCGAGTGTGATTCTATCTTAACAGACCGATGATATTCTGGGCAGCTGACGCAGCGATGCAGAGGACACAACGTCAGGACTAATGATGCCATCTGTAACTGCAGGAGTAACACCAAATCTAACACAACATCTTTGGAGCTGAGAGCTTGAAGGAAGGAAGCCCCTTTAAAGATTAGCAGTTGAGTGTTTTGGTCTGTGTTCTGTCATTTCAAGATATGTCAGTCAGCAATGTTTATTTTTGTAGGTTTGCCTGTAATTAATGTTTTTATGGCATTTAGAAATAGCTGAGGCAGCCCACTGGCAGCAGCTATCTGGGGCTTCATTTATAAAACGTGCATATGCACAGATTTGATCTTAGAGTGTGCGAACACTAAAATCCAGACAATGTTCAGATTTATAAAAACGGTCTAAGGTAAGGTCTTTGACGTGGAAAATTGTCAAAGTAGTGAAGATATTTGCTCGTCATTCTCAAAAAAAGGATTTGGATGTTGTCTGGTGCTCTTTTAGTATATGCTAATGATATTAATTAGGGGGTGTTTGAAACCATTCAACAACTGAAGCACAGAGTAAGCACAGAGTAATACACAGACAAATCTGTATCTGTAAATCAGCATTCGAGTTGTTTGGTTTTGCTGGGGAAAAGAGTGTGGTCTTTATTAGATCACACAGTAATGGGCTTCCTTTAGAGGGCAGGTGTAATTTAGCATGTCGGAGTAACGGTGTTAGCAAATAACAACAAAAGCCGCCATGGCACGGCAATTCAGACCATTCGAGATGCCGAGGCTGACAGCTGATGCCTGAAGCAGCCTTAGACAAGTGCTTGAGACCAGCTGTGTGATTTGAGACTAATTGCTAATGATGGGCCACAGATAGATGTCGTGGCTTTTGACTCACACAAGCAGACTGTGAGTGTTTGTGTGTGCTGGACCTTACAGGTGCAGTCAAGCACTGTTGGAAAGATGTCCCACTGTCAGCCTGCTACTGTATTTTATTAGCAATCACTAAATTCCCTCATAAGGGGGGCTTGTGTGGGAATATCCCATGTGTGAATCACACACTCCAAAGTTGATTGTTGATTTTTATGCACAATTGACAGACAATAAGACGTGCATTGTGTGCCATCACACAGTAACAAAGTTTAACTCACTGAAACTTCAGTGAGGAGATGCTATTAAGGCTAGTAAAGGGGTCTTCTAATAATTGTTATTATTAGAACAAGCGAATGGCTGGATGGATTATTATTTTTTGTTACTATTATTATAGTTTACCTTTCCATCGTTGGTGATAGCAGCAAAGATAGTGGAGGAGTATGGAGCCCAGGCCACATCTGTCACTGAAGTTTTCAGTTCAAAAGTGAAAATGGGAGACCTGTGAGAAACATGCATAGACATGTATGAAGGATACTTCAGATAAACTACTACTCAGTCAAAACAAAACTTCAACAGAAACTATATTGCTCCCATTCTGAATTCATCTAATGTTCAAATGTTGTCGGTTGTCAGTAACTGATGTCTAAAGATGTCAAATATAACAGTGAGACATCTTTAAAAATCTCATCAGGACTTCCCAGGGCAAGACCGTCACAATCACTAAGAAAAAAAGTCTGCTTCTCAGTTTGAGGTGACAGATGAATTTATCTCCTGGCGTTTGTCTGAGCAGAGCACCAGACCTGGTAATACTCTTTATATCATATCTGAGACTTTCATTTGTAAGATTATTTGACAATTTGAAAAATAAACAGCATTTATTTTAAATAGAAATGTATTTTTTGTCACTTTTGATCAATATAATGCAGTAGTGTACGTGTTTTAACAATAACACAGGCTTTTAAACCTCCTGGAATACCTTGCCCTGTAGACTTTCATTGTAAGTATTTGTGTTTAATTTTACAAACTGCTGAACGGGAAAGTAAAAATAGTTGTCTGTGAAAAGCATGAAGTCACAGATGTTGAACTATCTTATGAAATCTGTTATCTATCCAGGTTTGTTTTACTGCCATAGAGCTTTACGTCCTGAAGTATTTAATTATTTCTAAATGCTTATTCTGCAATTACAGATCGGTAGACAACATACAGATATCCATGGCTGACCTAGGTAAGACCTGTTGTAAAGCACAAGAGCTCTCTGCTGGCAGTTTAGGGATACTGCATATAAAAACACCACTTAAAAGGATTATTTACACACCCTCGAGTTGATATGTTTATTATAAATATAAAAAACAAGACCTCTGTAACACTTTACAATAAGGTTACATTTGTTAGCATTAGTTAACTACATTAGTTAATTACATTCTCTGGTTTGAAACTTGCTGGCCAAACTTGTTTACTAAGACAATGTTTAAAGTAGTCCAAGTGACTACAGTGGCTCAACCATAAGTTTATCAAGCGATGAGAATACTTTTTCAGCGCAAATCCCCCCCCCCCTAATAACGACTTTATTCAACTATTCATTTTCTTCTGTGTCGGCCTCTGAGTGAGTTCACGTAGTGCTTCCGGGTTGAACGTAGGCTCACTATTGGCCAAAGTTTCAATTACAGAGAAGCCTTTGGAGGAGTGATTCTTGTTCTGAAGATGAACGAAAGTCTTACGGGGTTGGAACAAAATGAGGGTGAGTAATTACTGACAATTTTCATATTTGGGTGAATAACCCTTTAACATGAAATAATAATGCTCTGCACTTCCACAGCATTTACTAATCTTTGTTAATGTTAATTTCAACATTTACTAAATTACATTATTAAAATCAAAAGTTGTATTTGTTAACATTAGTTCATGCACTGTAGAGTAACATCAATAAACAATGAACAGCTGGATTTTAATTAACTAACAAAGATGAACAAATACAATAACAAATGTATTGCTCATGGTTAGTTAATGTTAGTTAATATATAAACTAATGTCCACAAATGAGACCTTATTGTAAAATGTTACCAAGAACTCATACAGGGACAATTCATATCTTTTTAGGGGCTTTTTAAAAACTATTTTGGTGGCATTTCGGACCTTGTAAGGCACTACTTTAAACCAATGCCAGCCTACTGTAGCCTGCTTGTTGTTACCTAAATTATGCTGCCAGTAGATATAGTGCTGTAGGGACTGGTGCTCATACTTAATTGTCTGATCCCATATTTTCACCATCCAGTCCCAGCCGCAGGAAATGAAGACATTGGGATGGAAGGGATTCCACCTCACACGACTAACTGTCATGAAGTGTGCATCGTACGTCTCCAGGAACTTGCTAGAATAGTATTTGGAGCCCTGTGAAAGACAAACATACACTCATTATTGGTTACGTTTACATAAAAAAATGCTGATTTGTACAGCAGCACTCTTGCAGAAGTAGCAAGATAAAGCCCCCTTCTGACTGTTTGGGACATCTGGAACATTGATTGTCCAGAGAAGAAAAAGTGAATGCTACCATGAGTCCAGTGTCATTCCAACAGTGAATTAGAATTAGTGACCAATTAGTGAATTATTTTCATCCAAGGGAGTGTCGGGCTCTTAATTCCATAGAGCGGGGGTTTACAAACTGTGGGTCACAAAGTGGGAAAAGTTGGGTCGCACAAAATCTTTTGGCTGTAGCTAAATTTACG
>NW_024121322.1:3429515-3471485 GCF_016745375.1 Pimephales promelas
CAGAGGGCAGTCACAGACAGACCTTTAGCTTTATCATACTGGAGTTTCCACAGCGGAAGAAGAGTGCCCTTCTCTCCTCGAAATTCATCAGCCGCATCCTCAAAGTACATGAAATCTGAGATTTGGATATAAAGCTGTTTACATCAGAAAATTGCTCTCTTTTTGAACACTATTTAATATCTGTCAATCTGTCAGATATCTACAATAGAAGTAAAAATAAATATTTTTCATAATTACCTTGTGCAACCTCATCAAATATATTCTGATTCACCATACGCTCAATGATCTTGGCCGCATGAGCTAGTTGGGATATGTCATCACTCTATAAGCACATGTTTTTTGCCCTTTAATTCAATCCTTCAAACAAATCAATCACTAAATATGTCATTTTATTGATTATTGTGTATGTACTTAGTTACAATCTGTGTCAGATCATTTGTTGTTTAGCTACCTGAGTCTCTGCTTGAATAATTTTCTTCCTGCTTTTGTCCTCCTCCTTATGTAGGACCTGGCCTTCTTGCTTCTCTTTACTTTTCTCTCGCCTCTTAAGTTCCTCAACGTAAAAGTCATAGATCTCCCACTGCAGAAAGTGTTTTCTGATGTTTTACGAATCCGTATTCACCATGATATAACCATAGTGCTGGTTTACTGCAGGTGTGGCACAAAAAAAGTTTGCAAAGGCAAAGATTTACTCACCTGATTGGCTGTAGCCGAGAAGTTTGCACGAGGAGGAGGCTCTGTTTGACAACTTATATCCTGCAAAACATAATTTAGATTTTTTGCCGAAACCCTAATAAAGGGTCTCACAAGCTATGAGCAATCACTGTTTTGCCCTTGTAAAACTTGTACAACAAATCACTTTTGATAAAAACCATCTAATAAATGACTATGTGGTAACAAACAGATGGCATATAAGAGTTCAGTAAAGAAACCCTCTCACTCTTGGGGGGTTGTTTAGTGTCTGAGAGGCTCTCTCGTTGAAGTTGAACTGGTTGGTGAGTTTCCGCTCTTTCTGTCCAGCTTTGGCCACATTTTCTAGCTTCTCGGCTCCTGTGCCATCTACTTTTGCATCTTGTTTAGCCATCAATCTCCGACCTTCATCAGACTCCTTGTGCACAAGATTCCCTTCTAGTTCAAAGTGAACAGCCATCTGATCTACAAAGATGATAGGTTTATAGCAACCCTCCTAAAAAAGAGAACAGATTTTAGTGATTTGTAAGGCTGATGACTAAATCATCATGGTTAAGGATCACAATTTTAAAAAATTGTAGATATGCAGCAGTATTTTACTTTGAAACTGTATCTGACAACGTTCTGTGGGGCATTTGGATTGTTTGCTGTTAGTACTCTGGTAATCTCTTCTTTGAGCTCCTTATGAACACAAGAAACAGAAACATGTATAAATAATTATCCCAACATCACTATAATGTGACATTATTTTAGCAGGGTCAGACCACAGGTCCTCTCCAGGTTTACACACTTCCTCGGTTAAGTCCAGCTGGTCCGGAGGCTTCACAAGAGTCTTCCCCGTCATCCATTCTTCTCCTTCAGCTGTGTCTGTTGCTTCCTCCTCATCCTACATTATAAAAGAGGTTTGAAAGCCCAATATTCTTTTGAAAGATATGTGACAATGAATTCAGTCCTACCTGGATAAAAAATGTGATTGGAAAGCTACGTTACCTTCTTCTTTCCAGCAGCTTTGACAACCTTTGCCACAGATGCCTTTAGCTGGGTGTTAACATTTGTTGTCTGCATTTTAAGAGAGAAAATTTCAACCGTATGGTCTTGACAACAGTGCATAAACTAGATGTTGACTTAGAAAGCCTAACGTTAGCCCAAAGGTTTAAAAAGAAAGTTTCAAAGTTATAAGTTAGACAGAAAGTGATGGATTAAGCCAGAAAATGTAGCCTAGTCTCATAATAATTATAAACGACAAAGCTGTAAAGTTTAAATAGTAGATAACAGTTAGTTATTAATTTGTATTCGCTATAACATCGGTAACATGCATAGGGTAACGTACCTGTTTAGATTTCACTGTCCCAACTTTGTGAGGAACGGACATTTTTTTTTTTTGTTTAACAATAAGATCTGTTTTGCAGTCGAAAATACTCTGAAACCTGACGAACTTTTTAAAAAGTAAATATGGCTTTGCGTTTAAAATGACAAAACAAGTGTTCCCTTCTCTGAAACTGCTAACGGTAGCGCGTGTGTCCGTGTGTATAGACGTCGTCATAGCAGCGGGCAGAGGCGTCTAGCTTAATTATGCATGTAGTTCCTCCAAAGCCATTGGAAGGCAAACCCAAACCATAGTGAAGCCATCTCCTTTGATATCCATTAAAAACTGCCTCTTGTCTCCTTCCTTGCATGCCTCAAAAGCCGCAGCGTTACGTTTTTGCCGTTATGCTATTTTGGCTAGATTGCAAATAATTTGCCTTTTTAAGTGCACGCACTCTAATCAGAAGATGACGCCCGCAGTTGAATCTTTTTTTAAAATTGATTTTTATTGAACATTATTGAAAAGAGTCACGGGATAGTAATTATGAAGAATTTTATAATGAAGTTATTTTAACTTGTAACAGAAATGTATTAATGCCATCTTAATAATTAGAGAAAGGGGATAATTTCCACTTTAAAAAGCGTTGGGGCCGGGGGGATAGCTATTGTAAAATAATAGCTATCATCCCAATTATAAATTGGAAAATACAATTATAAATTGTTACATTTGATTTGACATTACAAAGATCCAGATATGGCGTAGATTTGATTTTGAAATTGGTGGGGACGGAGATCAATATAAATATATTTTAAGTTTTGATCGAAATTATTGCTAGGGAGTAGGGACATAATCACTGTCAATGGATATGGTCCCTACCTTACAGTCTATGGTCCCTACCATAGGTTACTAAATTCAAGACCGCATTTCCAGGACCTTAGTTTTTTTTTTTTTTTTTTTTTTTTTTTTTTTGTGACAGCGCCACCTAGCTAATTGTACGCCGCCAGACATGATTCAACTGAAACAAACGGGGGCAAAATGACTAGAGTCTACTCTAGACTAAAAGGACGTTTTAAAAGTGCATTATATTTTCATCTATTTTTTACGTAATATATTAATTAGATAGGGTTAGGTTGGAATAATATAAATTTCATTGACATAATTCAACAGTATTTATAATGATTATAATTTATAATAATACAAATACTGCTAACTTATGATGCAGTATTATAGCTAGCTAGCACAGGCCTTCAAAAATGGAGGGTCTGTCCCATAGACTAAAAAATGGTCTGTCCTCAAATGCAGCCTTCGGTAATGCAGGATCATGACTGCCACAAGAACTACTGCTATGCTTTTGTGTTATGAAAAGTAACCTCTACTCACTCCCTTTTCGTTTTTTTTAATTTATTTATTTTATTTTTTCCTTGAAGACTAGAATCGTGTGATTAACTTACCCTAATCCGGAAACACGCATAATAAACAAATAGAATGAATATTCATCGCGTCTAAATGTACGGAAGTAAACAGGCGGGGCTTTACCTGTCCTTGTGTTGGAAACAGACTAAAAGGTTGGAAAGTCCGATTCGTTATTCCGCGTTTTTATTCTTTTGTATGGTTCGTGTACACTTCATCTAAACCGTTCAGACCGATTTTGTGAATTATTTCAACTGATTCTTTGAAAATATTCAACTTAAAAGAACGATTTGTTCAACATCAAACCAACGTGTCATTCTACTGTGTAACGGAAACGACTTTGAAGCTGATATGAAGGACCGTCTGGGCGATTTAACAGCCGTAAGAATTAAATTATTTCCTTAATTCGTGTTATTTGGATGTCAAATATTAATGATAACAATTTACCTGTCACTTACTTTCAGTATCGTAAAGATTGATTGCAAATTGCATTTAGCAAGTATTGCCTTATATCAGGTTTTCTGTTAAAACAAAGTTTGGATACGTTGAAAATATTTATAGCGAGGGGTTTATACGACAGAAAAGTCCCAGCTCTGTGTTTTTTATGTGTTTTGACTATAGCGCTGCGATGACGTCATCATCACTCCTGTGGAGTCCAATGCTTTCCTAGAGGACTTCCTTCCAAAGGTTTGTATCATGGGGTTTGGTTTGTATGCGTGCACTTGTGTTTAAACATCTACAACTGCTGTGTATAGGTGTAGAGCTATGTCTCTCTTTACATTATAACTGAACAAGTGAAGAACCATTTATAGTCTCGTTTTTTTTTTTTTTTTTTTTTTTTTAAATAACGGATGTAGGTTGGTGACGTTCAAAAACTTATTGAGAGAATTTCCCTCTGTGTTGGAGAAGTAAAGCTGAGGCAAAGTACCATTCTGACAGAAATCAACCCACCGACATGTGAGTACTTTGCACATTGTTTTTGTGTCTTTACAGCTGTAAGTGCATGCACCTAGGTGTCTGAGAGGGGTCCCCACATAGAAAATTAGGGTTTAGGAAATTATTATATTATATAGGACATTTAAAATGATGATGATTTCCAGGCCATTAAAAGTTACACTCAGATAAAAAAATATAATAAATAGAATCTCTATAGATGATTTAACAAATAAAAAATGAAAAATCATCCATTAGTCTGAAAATTAATTGTTTTATGGCCGTGAGAATCTTGACAGTTAATATTTACTACAGTATTAAACAACAGTGTTTTGTCAATTCAGTTTTGCTCTGTGTTCATCTCTACCATATTTGTGTGTCTAATCTCATTAACAGATGTGAGAGATGAACTTGAGCAATTTAGCCATGACATCAAGCAGACTGCAGATTTAATACGGGATAAACTAAAAGGTAATTTAATTTAATTAGTACTGGCCATCAGGAACATCTGGTGAAACAAGGAATATAATCTTTTATAATCTAAATCTTTTGTTTTACATAAAAAAAAAACTTTATTATTTGATTGTTCATGTAGATTTAGAGGGAGCATTTTCAGAGAATGAAAATGCAAACACCATCTCTGTCTATTGTCGCATCCAAAGTACTCAGGTGAGATGTAGACCTCTACTGAATTATAAATTCACTATTACCCTTTAGGTGTTTGTTTTATTATTTTTTTTCTAATTTATGTTGTTCATTTATAGCACACAGTACTTTCACTGCGGTTTGCAGAAATAATGAATATGTACAACCAAGAACTGTTATCTTTCCGAACAAAGAGTAAAGAGCAGCTACAAAGACAGCTGGAGATCAGTAAGTGAACTAATACATTTACGAACACATAAATCTCTTTTGTCACCACAGCACATTGCTACTTGTATATTCCCACTCTATTTCTACAGTAGTATGTAACCTTAAAATTGAATTGGTAACCCAACTTATTTTTTTTTTTTGTACATTTCTTGTAAAAAAAAAAAGATCCTACTGAATATGTAGTGTTCTTAATGTAATTTAGATTAGTCATATATCTGTACAAATTAGGTTCACGGTTTGGGTTCACGGTTCAGTAATTAAAAATAATTTCATACTTTTTTCGGCAAGGGTGCATTAAATTGGTCTAAAGGCACAGTGAAGACATACACTATATAATGCTTCAAGAGATTTCTGTTTTTAAAATACATGTTTTCTATTGATCTTTGTATTTAACATAGAATCCATTATAAAAGTATCATGGTTTCCACAAAAATATTATATGTTTAAATATTATATGTTTTTAAATTGATAATTATATAAGTTTTCCTTGAGTAAATCAGGATATTAAAATAATTTCAGAAGGATCATGTGGCACTGAACACTGGAGTAATGATTCTGAAAATTGCCAATCACAGGAATAAATTCCAATTTAAAATATATTGCAATAGAAAATAAAATGAACTATAATAAAAATTATTTCACAATAGTACTGTTTTTACTGTATTTTTGATCAAAACTTCTTTCAAAAACAAAAATCTGACCTAACTTTTAAATGGGAGTGTACTGTAGAAATCAGACTTGTTATTTTTCAAGGTGGTAGATTCATCACTGAAGAGGAGACAGAGGATTTACTGCAAAGTAACAACCCCGCTTTCTTTACCTCAAACGTAAGTTTCAGTGTTAACATACAGCTGAATGTACTTTTACACTTAAGCTTCCTTAATTGTTAATGTAACTCCTTGTATGTATAGATCAACAATGGCTCCTGCATCACGGGGCGAGCTCTGAATGAGATTGAGTCACGGCATAAGGACATTCTCTGTCTGGAGGCCAGCATTCGAGAGCTGCAAAACATGTTTATGGATATAGCTGTCTTAGTCAACAGTCAGGTACAGTCAGCTTGCTGGAGTTCAATAAATTATCTGGAAAAAAAAATGGTGCAAATAAATACGCTTACACAGTTTAAAATGAAAGTTTCAGTGCTTTATCGAACATGAATAACTAATTTGCACCACTGAAATATCAGTTATCAATTATAATGTAATAAATCGCTATGAGATTATAACTTTGGTGTATCATAATTTAAAATTTTTTTTTCTTTTACTTTTTCGTAGGGTGAAATGGCAAACAACATAGCAAAGACTGTGATGAAAGCTGGAAACTATGTAGATCAAGGGAAAGTGAACATGGCACAAGCTGTTGATTACAAGACATCTTGGCGTATAAGATTGCCTCCCTTGCCTTCATTCAAGCACAAAGCAAAACCGAGAACCGACAAGGGCTCTTGAAGGAATCTTGAACTTTGAACATATGCTACTTGAAGGTGCTTTGCTTTTACTTAAAAAATTCATAACTGAAAGTGAAAGTTGTGTTTATATGTGCAGTGGCCAGTTAATACGCTTAGAACCGGAGAAAGCCACCACTATATCACTGGAGCTAGCCTGAGCACAATTGCCGTTTTTGCTTTGTCCGAACAGAAGAGCTTTTTAGCAAATTCAGTAAAAATTCAGTCTCCTTCACCAATTAGTTTATAAGACATAAATGTAAACATACACATCATGGCACTGCATGCTGCAAGGATTTTTTAAATCCAATTTTAAAAATGTTCAGTAGCTGCTGTTGATTCGGATTATTTCAGGTCTACACCATCCTCTTTCACATAATATTTTTTTATTATTATTATTATGTGGATCAGTTGGTGACTATTGCTTTTGTGTAACTGATAGTTCACCCAAAAATAATTTCTTCGCCCTAATGTCATTTTATGAATTACTTTCCTCTATAGAACAAATGTTTTTTGTTCACACAATGGAACACTGGGGTCCAAAACAGCATTGATATTGTTTTGATTATTGATATTCATGTAAAATATAAACATAAAAATAAGAACTGGAGCTATGTCATTTCAAAATCCAAAAGATGGGTCATCAATCTTAAAACCTATCTGATAATGGGGTGGTGATGGCGCAGTGGATAAGACACATCCCTTTGGTGTGAGATACCCGGGTTCGAATCCACTGAGAAACCAATGTGTCACTGAGCGCAAGACACTTAACCCCTAGTTGCTCCAGAGGCATGTGACCTCTGACATATATAGCAATTGTAAGTCGCTTTGGATAAAAGTGTCAGATAAATGAATAAATGTAAATGTAATAATGTCCTGTATTAGATGGTTAACCACAATTGAATGCATATTGTGTAGAATACTACAGAATGGACTTGCAGGTGTTTACAGTTTTTTTTTTTTTTATTGCTTTGGCTCTTTTTTTTCTCAAAACGATAAGTTCAGATCTCTGATGTTTTGAATTTATTATTAAATAGTACAAAATGCCCGTGCAAAATTTTTGTGTGTGTTTTTAGCAATTGTTGGTTTGGTGATTTTGCAATTGCATTTACTACAAATGATGGCCTTGAAAGAGACTGCGTCACGACGATTCAGGGAGCAAATCTGCTTTAAATATAATATTAAGAAGTAAACAGCGTAGCTGACTTACAGATTTAGTTAAATGAATAAGAATGTTTATTTTTAAACCACAAACCTCTCTAATATTAGAATGTTTATTTTTAAACCACAAACCTCTCTAATGTTAGAATGTTTATTTTTAAACCACAAACCTCTCTAATGTTAGAATGTTTATTTTTAAACCACAAACCTCTAATGTTAGAAAGTTTATTTTTAAACCACAACTTTTAAACCACAAACCTTTCTTATGTTAGAATGTTTATTTTTAAACCACAACTTTTAAACCACAAACCTCTCTAATGTTAAAATGTTTATTTTTAAACCACAACTTCAATGTGTGCTTCTATTACAGATATATTTACAGATATATATACTATATTTATATTTTTATATTTTTTATTAATGAATTTGTTTTATGCACCATTTTATATGCATATAAGTAGGAGAAAATATAACCTATAGCCTATGCTGTTGGAGAAAATTAAAATGAAAAAAAAAAATTCAATGGAATAAACTTTGACTGTGATGAGCAACAAGTATTGTGCGATTAAATCTCAACATAATTAATATATTAATATTAAACACTGTTACATGATGATTAATTCTCAAAATAATTAATATATCATACAGTTAAATGTGATCTGCTGTGACATCACAATCGAGTTGAATGATTGTTGAATGATGTGGTCAAGGATGATTCTGAATTGATTTACAAATGTCAAAAATCGATTTTCAAAAAAAAACAAACAAAAATATTTAATGCTGCGTTCACACCAAACTCGTCTGGCATGTGTGATTGCCATGTTAAAGGATAAGTTCCCCGAAAAAAGAAAATTTCCTGATTTACTCACCCCAATGCCATCCAAGATGTTCATGTCTTTCTTTTTTCAATGGAAAACAAATTTAATTTAATGAAAACATTTCAGGATGTTTCTCCACACAATGGACTTAAACGGTAACGTTAACCAAATAGTTATTTACATTGACAGTATATTAATATTTTGTTTTGATGTTGAATATCTTATTCAATGAATTTGATACTTTACAGTTTGGGAAGTGCGTCCAAAGCGTCCAGGTACCTTTTTTAGAAGCATCATACTGTATATTTGTGCTTGTGCAAGGTTGTTTTTTTTTTTTTTTTTTCAACCAATTCACTGTGTGGTAGGAGATGTGAGGTCAAAGGACTGATGTAGAGCAGCTTCTCAGACAGTCTCAGACTGAACTGCTGTGGATCCAGCGACAGCTGTCAATCATCAGTAGCAGCACGAGATGCCATTCATCCCTGTGTCGAAAATAAGGTGAGTAATCCTGTTACATTTACATATGAATTTTAAGATTTATCAAATGCAGTAGCTGTAGTCACAATGATGGTTCTTATGCACAAGGTGGCGCCATCCTGCTATATTTATATTTACACAGCCTCACATCCTCATCTACCAATCAGAGAAAAGAACCTGCATGGTAGCCAATGCAGAGTGTGTTTGTGTCATGTGAGGAAATTACAGGTGATTCATGCAGACAGAGGGTGTGGTTGCAATGCTCTGTCCTATCAGGATCATCCTGTAAGTGCAGGCCTGGTCCCCTCCCTTGAGACTAGACATGCCATCTTAAACTGATGCATTTGTAGCGGACTGCCCCAGTGCAGAGTGTTATTGGGGGGTGGGGGGGGGGGGACAGGCAGCAGCACAGGAGCAGCTGGGGTTGCTTGGCAACAGAGCAGAAGAGACTGTAACACATTCTGTATTGGGAATCTGTTTCCTTTTTTTTGTGCTTCCAACGTGACCTGTTTCCTCAGCGCAAAGAGTGGCTAATGGCCAGGATGTGCCTACCACACTGTCTAAGTAATCCATTTTAATACCCCTGTGTGCCTTAAAATCTGATGTAACTGTGCAGAGAGGATGAACTTAATTTCCCTTGTCTAGTGTGGTTGCGGGATGAATGGAGCGAAACTCCATTTTTTTTTTCCTCCTTTCTGTTCCTTGAGATAACAAATGCAGTAGAATGAGATTGCAATACCAACATGTATGTTTCCATGTGGCATACAGTCTGCTTGCATTCTGCAAGTGGATGGCGCCTTGTGGTGCTATCCCAAAGAGGTACAGAATCACTTTTACCGACCTTTATTTTGACTGTTGCTTGTTGGTGGAATGACCTGCCCAACTTGACCTGCCCTATTGTTGGTTTGATGGCTATTGTCCGCATTTGTAAGTTGCTTCAGATAAAGACATTGCTAAATGATTAAATGTAAATGTTTCAAGGTTGTCATATATAGGTTTGTTGCTATGAAATTTGCAGTTTAACCCATTAGACATAGTGTATGTCTACTACTTACAGCCTCATTTTCAAATGTGAAAAATTAAATATGCTGTTTACCTTTACGCTTGTGAAAAAAAATAAAAAAAATAAAACCCAGGAGGTAAGTCTTGCTATTATTTTGAATCATATCGGAGGTGTCACGGTTGAAATGTAATAATAATAATACAAAGGCAGAGGATGAACTTTGGTGGAGGGTTTTTATTACACAGCTAAGAGAAACAACAGAAACAGTAGGTGAATAGATGGCAGTAGTATGATTTATCAACATCAAGTAACTATGTATATTTAGTGCTGCAAGAGGGTTTAGAGAACAACTGATTAGAAATTTTAAAAAGACTAATAAAAAAATAGTAATTTACATATATATATATATATATATATATATATATAATAGGGCTGTTGATCACATCCAAAATAAAAGTTTGTGTTTACATAATATATGTGGGTGCACTGTGTTTAATTATTTTATGTATATAAATACACACACATGCTTGTATATATATAAGAAATATTTTCATTTTTACACTGTATATTGATTTATATATAATTTATATTATATATAAATATAAATATTTTATATGTAAATAAATTTTTTTTCTTAAATATACATGCATGTGAGTGTATTTATATATATATATATATACAAAATAAATATAACAGAGTGGACCCACATATATTATGTATACACAAACTTTTATTTTGGATGCGATTAAATACGATTAATCGTTTGACAGCCCTAATATATATATATATATATATATATATATATATAGGCTTTTTAAAATGATTTTCTATCATTTATTTGCAACTTCTTTTTCCTATAAATTTTACATCCACAGCTGTTGTGCCCATGATCTCCATCTGCTTTATCTCATCATAAACTGCATTTCCGCGTAACCCTTTGCCTGGACTCATTATATGCCATTACAATACATTAAGCATTTACCTTGTTAACTCTTTATAAGCCTTGTGTTTTCAGACGTTCTTTGCAAAGTCTTGTATATCAACACCTCATTCTTTGATTATTCTTCTCTGCCCTGTTGATATTGTTTGGATGTTTTGACAAATTGCCAGTTTTTATGAATTTACAATTATGAATTGCCCCAAAGGCTGCACGTGAATCCTCAACCCAGAATCTTGGAGCAGTTCATGGCAATAATATTTTACACATATTTTATATATAGATGCCACAAGGGTATCATCACATTTGTTTAAATATATAAAATTAAATATAATTAGTATAAATACAGATAAATCTCACAAAAAAAACACAAAATAGCTAATATTTGTAATAGCCAGTTATATTGCAGCATAAGAAATGCATGAAAAAGCAAATGATTTACACATCAGTGATGGGAGTGGCTCTACACTTCACTGCTCTCCATGTGTGAGTGTGCAAGTGTAGGATAGAGAGAGAGAAAGCCTGTGTGTGCATACTGAATGAGAGCAGGAGAGCGTCTCGGGGAGCATGCGCATTTCTTTATGAGCGTGTGTGTGTGTGTGTGTGTGTGACGGAGAGAGGAGTAAGAAAGGGAACGCACCGTTCTGTTGCACCACTCCTAGAGAGCTTGGAGATGCTCTCACACTGTCTGTCTCCTGTTCCAGCTCAGGGCCTCTGCAGAGACACACACGCATGAGCACAGAGCCACACACAAACACACACTGCAGACGTGTCGTCACTGCCACTCCTGGCAGCCAGTGATATAACGGAGTGGGAGCGCTAAGGAGGAAAAAGATAGGTGGAAGTGGCTACCGTTAAGGTACAGTGCACACACATCATATTTGTTATGAATGAGATAGTAGCAAAGCAAATGTGTGTAATGCCGTGCTGTTATGTCTACATGCCGCTCCTCTGTGGCTTAGAACGGAGCGTGCGCTGGATCGTCACAGCTCTGGAATACTGCAAAGCAAGACAAGAGAGAATGTGGCATGGTACAGATGTGCCGGGAGACATTTGACCTGGCAGCATCTGGAGTCAGGTGGTGGGTTTTGATAATGTCTTGCTGCTTATTCCAGAGGCTGCAAACACGAGGATATCCTGAGTAGCTGGTCAAGGTCATGGTTAGGTGTAAATATGCACATTAGTTCATACATTAGGTGTCCATGTGCATTTTTTTCCCCCCACTCCTATAGCAGTCGTCATGGTCCCGTGGCAGTCGGCACACAGCTAGAGTGTGAAATCTCTCTTCAGTGCATTTTCCAAATGAATCCTGGACATTTCTCTCTGTGGGGAGGGTTGACGGTTGACTTGATTTGTTGGTCCAATGGCTCATTAGCTCCCTGGTTAATGCTTTCATCCCGCTTGCAGGGCTTTTGACTTGTTGTTATATATGATAAGTTGAATATATTGAGCTGTTTGGTTTGCCAGCCCTTGTTCCCATAACACTGCTGGCACTGGCTGTTGGGGCAATTGGTTGACTGGCAGTGACTGTGTCTGCTAATGCAGTGTAGCATGCAAACCAGCTGGAGAACTGGCACACGTGACCTTGCGATTGGTAGTATTACTATTGTGATACAGCAGACTGTTCTGTGAGATTATGCAAGATCCCTCAGTAAAATCCACACAGACACTCATGCACACACAAAACAGATGTGAGAGCTTTGAAATACATGAAAGTCCTATGTGTGATTGGCAACTGCTATGTTTTTGGGATTGATACTACAGCCCAAAAGGTCGGGAGTTGAAGACTGTAACTAGAGGTCTTGAAATTACACCCACAGCAGCAGTTTCATTTAGGGCTGGCCTTAACTAAAGAATTTCTAGTAGACTTGTAGTCGTTCATTTAAGCATTTAGTCTAAAAGTTTCAAGGCTGAGAAAGAATATTATATGTAACATTGCTAACATTTTAATAATTTATTAATAAACGGGTGTTTTCTGAGTCAGTGTCAGCTACAAAGTTGACAATGCTGACTCGTCATCTCCGTAGTATAATGGATGTGCCTATAGAGAGAAATGCACAAGTTAAACCATGCAGTAAGAGTGGTACTAACTCTGTACTAATACAGATATGTGCCTAATAATAGCGCATATTTAGTCAGTAACCAAACAGTTGATGGGCACCATTGACTTCCATGGTAAGGAAAAAAATACTAAGGAATTCAGTGGGGCCCATAAAATGTTTGGTTTGGCACCATAAAGATGGTGTTCAAAATACTTAGTTTTGAGTTTTTATATTGTGTAGGTCTCCTGCTGGCTAACTATACGTCTGCTAATCAGTTGTGGGCCACAATTACCTATAAATGTGTCTATGAATGCAGGTTGTCTGCCGTTCTCACTACTTTGAGTAAAGATTAAGCATGGAATAAGATTTGTTTTACCAACGTTTGTTACGTCAGTCATTCACACTAGAGCTCGGCTAATGTGTACATTGCATGCGGGTGAGGGTAAGGAAATGATGACAGAATATTCATTTTTGGGTGAACTATATGTTTGAGTTTGAATTTTTGTTTTTTGGGTGACCCACCAAGGGGATATCCACTAGCCGGAAACTGAAGTCTCCCTGGAGGCCGCTATTGATTAGCAAGCCGTCACCTGCTGTTAGCATTCCATTGACTCTCATTCATTTTGGCGTCACTTTGCAACGAATAACTTGCAAGCATTTAAAGGCTCCATTTGTCCATTGTTTATTTCTAAAGAAACATGACTATGTATAAAAGGCTCCATTACCTTGTATCTAACGTTATGTCACCATAGAAGCAATTTTTGTAAAAATAGGCTAACGATTGCGTCATAACACGCGACTCTCTGTCGCACAGTAGAGAAATTACTGTGTAAACTGGAGAAGAAGCTCGGGGGGACGTGCAGGCATACTGTAAAGTCAAGGGAGAAGTCCATAAAGAGTCATAAAGTTGATCCTGCTGCTAGCTCATAGACACCTCCTACACACGCTCATTGTCTCTGCAAGATTCAGAAGGGAATGATTCAGATTCGTCTTGGCACAGCTACTAGAAGACTTACAACTGTCAGACAGGTTGCTCACCTCATATCTACGTCATCAAGCTCAGTACGCTCAGCCATCAGGAAGTGAGTGCTTCTAATTGACTTCACTTTTCTCCGTTGAAGTCTATGGGGTTGCTGTGTCCATTTCTTTTACTTTCTATGTGACCAACTGACTTATTAAAATTTGGTCCACTAAGCCCTTTCTCGTCAACTAACTTTTGGTCGACAATTAGGGGGTAGCCCTAGTTTCATTTACCCACTTTTAAAGATGATCACTTTTATACACTGATCATTTCAATATCAATTTGAGATGTTTGTTGCTTGTCTTAAAATTTAAAAATGAACTGTGTAATTTTTCTCTAACAAAAATAATGACGGTTTTTTAACAAGTTTTCTGAACCGTCTGATAGCTGAACCCCAAACTCGCACAACTAACTGAGCCAAATTAACAGAACAACATCTGAAAATGTGTTTTTACATTTAATAGAGGAATCAGCGTACAAGTGACTCACTTAGTCAACACTTCTGGAATAAGAGGAATCAGAAATGACACATCACCTCTAACAAGCAGGATCATGTCCACTCTGTTCACCCCCAAAGTTTGCTTGGTAAGTACTGCCCTGTCTGTCCTCTTCCCCTGCAGCTGAAGCAGGAGGTCCAGCCAATGCACCTGGCCTCTTACAGAGCCCACCATGTAAATCGCTGCCGCCTCCTAGAGGACAAGAACAGAGCTCTTAAACTAGTGCCACTCTCAGACAGCAGAAACATAAGCATCGATCCCTGATAAGAAAGTTTGCGGTGTGGTTTTGTTGCTTATTCAGGTTTTGGCAATAATCACACTTTGAGATTTCAGGATGTTGTCTGAAGCTCCTCTGCCTTGGTTTAAAGTTTAATGAGTGAAAGCAACAGTTGTTTTCTGTAAGGCAAAATACACAGTAAGTCACTGAATTGTCTGATGTGTTCCAAGTGATGTGATGCTGGAGCTGTTGCCCTGACAACAAGCCCACTGGTGAGCGAGGACAGGTTGGTAATAGAAAACCGACAGACCATAATAATGGCTTTTGTTACAAGCCTCAGTTGCAACAGATCAATTTCGTCCCGCTGAATAGAGATGGGAAGTGACATGCACAAATTTAACTGAGCTTGAGCACCGCTGAGAAAGTTTGCCGTACTTTAGAACACACTTTAGAAATGTACCAGAAGTTAAGCGTTTCTCATTACTTACTCGCCCTCATATTCTTCCAATGAAGAATCCCCATATGACTTTCTTCCTGTAACGCTAGAAAGAAAAGAAAACGTCTCCTGATAATCTTCCCCTCCAGGGAGCTGTTCACCATTAAAACCATATTTTTTAGTGAACTGAACTTTGATATCAGTCCGATTTGTTCAAATCATTCAATTTGAATTGTATTAACTGATTCATTGAAAAGATCTGACTCCAAAAAACTATTCGTTCATGAACTGGGCATCACTATTTCTCAAATGATCTTTCAAAGGAGAGCTTCAGGTGGTGTCAAGATTTTCTGTTAATAGCGGCTTACACTATACCGTTCAAACGTTTGGGTTCAGGAAGATTTATTTTTAAAGGCCATCGCCCAGGGCTCGGGAGCAGCTGCTCAAGATGTGTTCAAGAGACTCTGCCTTGGAAAACAGGGGGCATGCTGGAGTTTCTATACCTTGCCCCAAACGAACAGGCAGGCTGGGCTAAGAGGGTGACGTACACCCCCTGAATCAAAGACTTGATCCTCTGAAGGTTCCACTTCCATACATCATGCTAGGTAACCTACCTCTCTATTGCTCCCACTTTATACAGGCACCCCGTTTCTTCATTGCTATACCCCTGCTTGCTCGTTCTTACTCCACTGAAGCACCCTTTTCTTCTTGCACTAGCCTTGACCTTTCCCACTCACTGGCAGTGTTGCAACAGGTTGGTCTTGAACTTCTGAGTCCAGCCCTGCCCTGTGCCACAATCCTGAGCGTTGTGCTTGCCTTGCTTCTGCCTGTTGTCTTCCACTCTCTCCCTGTCCTCGCATCGATGCCTGCTCTGGACACTTTAGCATCCCTCTTTTCCTAACCTGAAGCAGAACTTGTCCGTCATCTTCCCTTTCTTCAACACTAAAGACCGGGATTGTAGTATATTAAAAATAGAAAACAGTTGTTTTAAAGTGTAATAATATTTAACAATACA
The DNA here is from genome assembly GCF_016745375.1 of Pimephales promelas. The sequence continues at coordinate 3,445,796 of NW_024121322.1, forward strand.
AAGAGACTGGACATGAAAACATTTTATTGATCCACACTTTTGAACAGTATACTGTAAAAGTTCAAGCTTTTCTCACAAAATGATGTGGCTCTAGAAGACTAGGACTATGTTACTAAAGACTTGTCATTTGTCATTTTGGAGTTTGATGTGCCATTTACTTTCATTTTATTGAAAAGGGTGGCCAGGATATTAACAAGATGAAAGAGGAAAAATGACAACTTTCCCTTTAAATACAACTGTGCACTTAAAACCTGTCATGGTTAAAATATTTCAAGTAGTGTTATTTTTATGTGACTGGCAGTTACTTAAACAGTGAATGTAACAGCACCACAGTAGGCAAATATACTATCAATTATTTATATATTTTTTATTATTAATATGCAGGGGAAACTATGTACATAGGTCTGTGTGAGTATTAGAGAAAACGGTTTCAGCATGGCTGTGATAAAGAAAATGATGAGAAGGAGTAGAGAATAAAAACACACTCTACACTTTTGGGTCAAATATGGACAAACTCAAACATTGGGTTAAACATGTAATTTAAAAATGTAACCCAATGGCTGGGTTTGTTCATATTTGACCCAAAATTGGGTTAAAACAACTCAGCATTTTTTGAGTGCAGTCTTTAATAACAATCTAACAAGGAACACACACAAGAATAACAGGAATATACTAGAAAAACACAACCATTTAAAGGGTAAGTTCACCCCAATTTGTTTTCATTATTTACTCACCTGCATGTCATTCCAAACCCGTAAGACTTTCATTCATCTTCAGAATACAAATGAGGATATCTTTAATTGAATCTGTGCGATTTTTGTCCATCCATTGACAGCCTACGCAACTATTACTTTGACACTTCAAAACGTTCCTAAAAAGATCATAAAACTAAACTCAGATTTCTTCAGATTTCTCAGATTTCTTCATTTGTGTTCCAAACGAAAATCTTATGGGGTTGGAGTGACGTGAGGGTGAGTAGCCTAAATTATGACAGAATTTTAATTTTTGTGTGAGCTAACCCTTTAATCATAAACAACACTTAACCAAGAACTGAGGAAACTAAGGGTTTGAAACTAGTGATGGCTCATTCTTGAACAAATCCGTTCATTGCGTCTCTCACATGACAAATGAACAAAAGACTTAAGGTAAATTAAATTAAATATTAATGTTCCCTGTAAATTGTCTTTGGCTGCATTATAATGCTTTCTTAATTCAAAATATGATCAAGATTGCATAGGTGAATATGTTGAGGGAATTTTGCTGATAAAAGTATAACATTTAGAGCCACTTGAACAAAGATTTGTTCATTTTGAATTCCTATCAAATACATAAGGAGCAATGAGGTAACTAAATGAACAGTGAAGGTAATCAGTAACTATAGAAACAAATAAGGATCAAGAATATGGGCAAAAAGGGAAAGGGAGAACCAAACACTGAGGGTATTCCCTAGTAAAAAAAAAAAAGAAAAAAAAGAATAGAAAATACTAAAATGTTTTTGAAAAACATTTATTTTGGCTAGGTATACTACAAATTTACATATTACATACTTAATGAAAAATATCCTGCAATTGCACTTTTAGTTTACTTAAAGTTTGCTAAATTGGAACAACTAATTTGTACTAAATGTACTTTAATTGTGCAAAGGTACTTAAGGTATACTTTAAATATCTTGCATTTAAAGACTGATATATTATACAGAGATCTTACAATACTTATTAATAATGATATTAAAAATATTTTAAAATATTTTAAACTTAATATTAAGAATTGTGCATATAATTTTATATCAGCAAGTCTTAAGTGAATAAATGTTAAAGGGTTAGTTCTCCCGAAATGAAAATTCTGTAATGACTCACCCTCATGTTTTTCCAACCCCCTAAGACTTTCGTTCATCTTCGGAACACAAATAAAGATATTTTTTTATTAAATCTGAGAGCTGTCTCAGGCTTCCATCAGGCATCTAATTGAAAACTGTCAGCCCAGAAAGTAAATAAATACATTGTTCAACATTTTCAACAGATTTCATGCCCCTAAATGCCGTTGTTGTGTAAATGAACAGCCAAAGCACATGAAAACTTTTGTGTTTTTAGTTAAAAACTGTGTCGTTTAAACAGAAACCCCTTAAAACACCAAAGCATATACCTGACGCACTTGTAATATTGCATATTTGTAGTAAACTAAAAAAAAAAAAAAAAAAAAAAAATCAGATTTTCTGTTCTTTTTTTTTATTGCAAACCTGCCTGCAGGTCCTTTAACTGAAACGGAGAATCTCAAGGAGAGAAGGGAACGTCAAGTCTGCCAAGGCTGGCATTGGTTCAGTTTCTAAATGATCACACCTCTTCATTTATTAGCTTCAGTTGTGACAGTGGTGAACCAGACAAATATGCCGTGACAGTCGTTGCAGTGCGAGTCCTGTGGCTGGTTGCCAGGCGACCATCTCTGACGGACAGCGAGTAGAATGAACCTGTGGTGAGGAATGACCTTCTGTCTCTAGAGGAAGTCTTATGCTTAGGATCCGCCCACCCCATCTCTATGGCAATGCCTGTCCTGTTGAGAAAGGCAGGCCGTGGAAAAACCTGGCTATAGTGTAATTGCTTTCATGATAATAACATTCATGAGTATAATGACAAAAGCAGATAATTAATAGAGAGTAATAATGGTCCGGAGAGAGATGCATCTACTTAATTAGCTGAGCTATAGTATATTTCAGAAGAGAATTCAGATGAGTGAAAGGAGTATGCAGTGTTTTTCTGTAAGGATGTTGCCAGAGAGTTATATCAGAAGGGTTGGGCCTTGACTTAGGTTGCCATTGCCATGTACCCTAATAGAATTTGACTCAGAGAGTGATCTTTTAGCAGGGCCGTGCTGCTTGCTTAACTGTATTTTCTTCTCCATTGCATCGACCTCTGGAGTCGTTTGAAGCAGGAGGTCTACTCCGTTCCAGATCCCTGTCTCAGAAGTTAGACCAGGGCAGGAAGCATCAGCTCCTGCTGTATAAGTGCCTACTCAATGCTTGTCGTTAATAACAATTCTGTGTTGAAACGCGAACACCAATAAACTTAGGAATGAATGTTTCAGAATGTAGGCTGATATAAGGTCTATTGGATATGACAGCAGCTACACTGCAATCCGTAAGTAAACGATTTTCATAATGCTTTGTCTTTAAATGACGGTTTTAAATAATGTTACACTTACTCACATGCAATATTGAATAAAAAGCTTTATTAACATTATAAATGAACCTCATGGAACATATTAAAATAAATGTCACGACCCCTTTAAATATTTTGTGTTTAAATGAGGAGCTTCTAAAACCTAAAAATGACAGTTTTGTTAATCACATGCCTAATTTCCTAAAACCCACTGCATTATGTGGAAGTCATATATTATGAGCATGATTGGCCACGGGGAACAATATTGTGACCTCGGTTCTCTTAAAGCAATTTTCACAATTGATTTCTGCATGCCAGTTGCCAAAACAAAATGAATCACTGCCCGTAAACTAAAACCTGGGATTAATATTTATTTCTTGCTGCTTGTAAATTCATATTTTTAGTCGTGCCTCTGTGACTGTGAGGCACAACAAGTGAGTGTAAAAACAACAAAACACCTTCAGGAAAGATATTCTGTTTAGTGAATATATCCCTTCTCTTTCCCTTCTGCTGTCTGTCTGCAGTATATAATTGAAGCATCCCAAAAAGACATTTACAGTCAAGGGGGTTTCAAATAAATCAGATCTTTGCTACGATCATATTAATATCAAACGTGTATGGGTATTTTATATATTCTGTCTAAAATTATTATTCACTTCTAGTATTCACTTCTTTATAGATAATCATATACCAATATATATATATATATATATATATAGATAGATAGATAGATGGATGATTCCCTGCAAAGTGAACTGAGATTCCCTTTTTATTGGTATTACTTAGCTGTTTTTTCCATTCACATGGAATCACAAAGAGCAGACATCATTTTGTCACTTGCTGCATCTTATACAAGAGCTCCAGATTTGTATCTGTCACAGTCATGTCTTTAGTTACATTGTCTCGTTCTGTTTAATTTCTTGTCATGGTTTTCTTTGTCTCAGTTTTGCCTGTGTTCTACTTAATGATTAGTTGTCATGGTTTTTGATTAGTGACTAACCTGTTCCTTGTTCTGTTTATGGTTTATGACATTCACATATGACAGCATTTCAGCTGTCGATCTCAGTTCTGTGTGCTGCGTTAAAGTTTATGGCAGGGTTCCTCAAATCCGGCCCTGGAGGGCCACTGCCTGTAACTCTGTAGATCTTTGCAGGGCAGTGGTGTTTATGTGTAGAGTTATAGCTCTTTGTGTTTATTACAGTCTGTTTTGCTGTTACAAGTTGTTTTGGGTGGGTTTTTGCTTGTGTTCTGGTTCTGTTCTGTTTCCGCTCACTGTCAGTTGCTTAGTTACCGAATTATGTTTTTCACCTGTCTGTAGTCAAGTTGCTTGTTATCTTGTTTCCTGCTTTTGTTCACCCATGTGTATACAGCACTGAGTTTGTATCCTTAGGGTACAATGATATGCTTAAAACGGAGACATCTTTCCTTTGAATTTTCCGCGCACAGATGACACCATTGTCAAAATGATCCCCATTCACATGGATCTGTGAAAACAACTAAAATAGCTGTGTTTTCCTGCTGCCAGGCCATTTGATGGTGAAGAAACACTATAGACTGAACATGTAATCACACAAGATTTTACACGGAGACTGTTTTAAAAAAAAACGTTTTTTAGTTGAAAACTCGTGTAAACAGCCCCTAATTTGTCCATCCTTTTTAATATTTAAATGGTTGTTCTGTTCATGTTGCGAGTGATTTATCGGGAGTTTTTTTTGTTATCTTTGATTAAAAAAAAAATCAATCTGCTGTACTTAAACCCTTATTTTAATATATATTTTTAACCATTTGCTGACAGATGCATCATTCTTGTTGATTTACTTCATGCTCACTCTGACAGTATCCTTGTATCTCTACATATTTGTATTACTTAAGGTGCTTGTTTTCACTGTTTCTGTAATGTATATGCATTCCCTGTAACTGGAAATCTATATAAGCCACCCCCATACATGTAGAATCCCACAATTTCATCAGCGCTTTGAAAGCTTTGTGGTATGATGCTTCATATCCATTACACTCCTGTATCTGTGTGGTGTATAAACCTCACTCTTAGAGCGAGCCAGAAGCCACATTCTGCCTCATTTTACATTGTCATGTTGGCAAGAAGAGGTTTCAGTCTGACTGCAGGGTTTCTCAGATATGGTAAAGCAGTGCAGATTACAGCAGACGGCAACGGAAAGAGGTAGTTATCATTATTTTTTCTTATATTCAGTGAAGATTAAATTGAAGAATTTCATCGTGGGGTTCATGTTAAAGATTTTGCCTAATTAGCTCCACCTATTTCCTGTGTCCGCTTCAGTTCTGCTTACCGGTGGGGAGGGGTTAATGGTTTTAGGAGTTGCCGCCCACTCAACAGCCTATTTCCATCACTCCCCCTCCCACTTCCTCTCTCCTCCACCCGCACTCAGCATCAGTCACTCAGGGAGGGGATGGAGGGCAGACCGTAGCGTATGGTGGGGGAGCACTGTACCTCTGCTTCTGCAGTATGCAGCTGGCCTTGTAAAGAGAGAAGGAGATCGAGAAAGAGAGAGCTGCCGTTACCGCTGTCTGTCATTTGCACACCCAGAGGAACCAAGACGGAGGAGGAGAAGAGGGAGAGTGCAGTATAGGGAAAGGAAAAAATCATTTCTGAGTAGGTTTAAGAGCCTTTGGAACTGGAAACTGAGACGGTAAATATTTCCTCTACTCATTTCTCCTCTTGCTGCAATTCTCTGTTTCTCTCACTTTCCTTCCTCTGCCTGCAGCTTGGCTGTGGGGATTCCAGTGTGTGTTTCTGCATGAGGAGCTGTGCAGCATAGTAAATCCTCTCTCTCTCTCTCTCTCTCTCTCTCTCTCTCTCTCTCTCTCTCTCTCTCTCTCTCTCTCTCTCTCTCTCTCTCTCTCTCTCTCTCTCTCTCTCTCTCTCTCTCTCTCTCTCTCTCTCTCTCTCTCTCTCTCTCTCTCTCTCTCTGTATACATGCTCTGGGTATTACCCCAGTTCATGCATCATGTATTTTCACGCTTTTAGATGCATGATGAAGGGTGATGCAAGAAGGCAAGTTTTGATTCTTCTGAAGCATGTTATCAGATCAGGGCTGCATGGATGTATTAAAAAGCCACCTGTTCTTGTCCACATAATGTGCACATCTAGATACATTCAATTACTTTTCTGCATTTCCATGAATTCAGGCATCAGGTCAGAGATTTTTTTAATTTTTTAATTTAACTATGATCTGTGTTTTTTTGTTGTTGTTGTTTTTTTCTTTCTTTAAGTTGTCCTGGGTCAGACTTTTTAGCCAGCCAGGGCAGGGGCCTCCCTGCATCTTGCCGGTTGTCATGGTTACTGCAAATCCCGCGCCTTAGCTGAGTGACACTTGCTGTTCAATAGTTATTGACTTATTTAAAAATATCCCATGCACTGTGTTCTCCTTCTGGTCCTCTTACGGACATGGTCCTTCAATCCACTCAGGCAGTCATGTGAGTGAATACATTTGCTGTTTGCAAGAATATGTCAGTCAGCACATTATCTCAGTTAAACATGTCTTTGTATTTCGCTATACCTTTTAAAGTGGATTTTATTACATGCATATTTAGAGCTAGAGCCATAATTGCCTTTCTAAATGTACGCCATTAGTATTGCATTTTTATATTCCCTTTGGAAATGTAAAGTCCTCTGTCTTTGTCTTAATTAAGTGGCTCTTTACTTCAGGACATTTGCAAGAGTTATCATGCAAAAAAGAGCTTCCTAAGACATTAAGCTACTGTAAATTCAAAGTCAGTCAGGATGTTCTCTATGCCTGGAGTCTGAGCCAGAATCATCGCTGTTTCTTTTTTTAGGATCGTGGGGAGACAGGCTTAAATGACAGTACTCTAATACGTAGTTAACAAGCTATCTTGCCATCAAAGCGCTCCATTTCTAGTGAGAATACACATAAATGTTAAAGTTCCCCGGCAATCAATAATTGTCTCCTTTAAAACCCATCTTTGTTAATCACAATGCCATATTTAAGTGTTTTTTCTTGTGAAAATGATTCCTTCATGTCTTAAAATAGCTTGACTGTAATTGCTTCATTTGATGCAGATCCATGAATTTGCAAATTAGTCCCCGCCTCCACTCACTCACAGCAGCTCAGACTACCTGATCCACTCGGCCAACTGTAGTATTCGCTACAAAATGGCAAGTGGAAATATTGCTTTATTTCAGCTGTTCATTTTAAACAAGAAATTGATTTAAAAGAAGAAGAGGAAGAGAGCATTAAACAGGCATGCCTGGTTCTATGGGGGTACATGAGCAAGCATGCTAAACACCCTCAAACAAAAGTAAGAGCACCCTTAATTGATACTGTAATGTCATATTGACGAAACAGGTTTGGTAAATGCTACAGTGCGTATATGTGTTTGCGTTTTGGAGAATGTCAAATGTTTCTATTTACAACATATTATTGCGTAGCGATCTCTTGAGCTCACTGGCCAATCAATTCTGAACTGCACTGCATGCTCGTGAATCCTGTCATTTAGAAAGTGTAGACACAATGTAATTAAGAGATTTATTGTGTTGTGTAGACAACTTTGTTGATTATAATGGATCTTTGCGTGATTGCAAACTGAGATGAGTGACAGATTTTAGTGATTGTAAAGAGAACGGTCTTTGCACACTTTTTGGGCTATATATAGCCTAATAAATTCAGAATTTGAGTAAAAGTTGACATATCATTGTAATTATATGATTTGCCTTTGGGTTGACTACATTTATCAAACCCAAACCGCTAATAATGGGTTGCTAATGTTACACAAACCATGTTCCCGTTTGCAGAGTCAGACAGCCACCTTCTAAAAATCAGCATCCGTAGAAATAAGGATAGCACGTTGACAGGATTGATTACATATTTGTGATGGTAGGAATTAGAAAGGTAGCGAGTTTTTGAGACTGTATTTGGTAAACTGCAGTTTTAAGGAGAAAATATACACAGCAATGGAGTTGACTGATGAATTTGTGCATAATCACAACGTCATAGGTGAGTGACATCATCGACCAGGAAACTATAAAGCACACCTGGTAACAGACCGCGCTAGCTTCTGTGCCTTCAACAAGCGCTCTGTGTGATCTTGTCTCTGTCTATTTGTTGTTGTTTGTCAACAAGTATATATATATATATAGACTGGAGTATGATCGTGTGTCCGTCCCTGCCCTCGCTTCATTACGAGTGGGGCCACTTGCGATTCATGTGTTGTTTATTTGGGAGTGGAACATGCACTTTCAGCTCTAGTAAAAGGGGAGAAAGTCAAAAGATTTGGCTCGGATCTCGCCTTGGTAGAGGCAACGCGTAGATTAGGGATCTTAGATATCTTACTTCTTACGCGGCTACTGTCTGTATACACGAAGTGAACTGTCTTTATAAAATAACTTCTTATTAAACAGTCCGTACACTTACAAAGTTCTCAATGCTTCGTTTTGCATGTATGGATCCTCATTATGTTACTCTGTTAGTGTGGGGCTATTTTGAGCCTTGTTAGTATTTCTTTTTACTTAGTAAATGCCCCCAGTACTAGCATTATATGCTAAACAGTTTTTAGAGATAAAACTCTTTACATTCGATTATCATGAAAACAAATCTCAGAAAACGGTTACCGATGTTTTATTAACAACATTGAACCCAACTGACTGACTTTTATCGTATGGGCAATTTTTTCTTCTTCACAAAATAGAATGAACTATCCCTTTAAAGGTTTGTTCAAAACCTTAGATTCACTGATAACCAATTCAGAGGCTTCTTGGCACCAAAAGTCTCGGGACAGCGAGATGCTGAGCCAAGAATAAATCAATCACCATGTTGACATCCTGAGCACTGTAGCATCATTATCACACCCCATGCATATATCTCTGGGGTTCAAAGATGGAAGCTTCCATCACTGCATATGTAAGTGTCATGAGAAAGACTAGAATGCAACGATTAAGTCTTTCTGCGACCATTGAGTTCTCTGAGAGATTTTTCTTTCATTTCTTACCTTTAACCTTCTAGTCAAGTAGTCGACAAAACGATACTGTTGCTTCTAGTCGACAATTTTGTTTTTGTTGCACATTTATGTTTTGCTTTATATATTTACAAAGGCTATATTCATATTACCATCATGTTAATGTTGTGTTTTAAAGTATATCTGGAGTGGAAAACAAAAATGTATTTTTACCTCAGAATTTGATGCTGATAAAGAGTAAAGGTTTGACTTGCAAGAAAAAGGTTTTGTGTAGAATATGTCAAGTTGTCATTGTCAACAATTAAGCTTGCATATAGGTTTGTTATACTACCAGTCATGAGAGACAACACCGGTATGAAATTTGATACTGGTTCAAAGGGGAAACATTTTGAATTAAACTGTATAGTGTGTATGTCTATTTGCTTGCGTTGATTAAGTGAATGCGTAAGTACAATGATCATAATGCAATTAGCACTTTGTATATGATTGATTTGATTTTTTAGCAGCATTCAATATTGGATTTGATTTATTTGATTAATAGATTAAGTAGGCTATTTCAATTGTATCGCTTCAGATCACTTTTTCACTAGTCTTCTTAGACTAGTAGTCGACTACAAAATTTCCATTTAAACATATAAGACGCCAGACATATAAATTGATAAAGCCATTGATGTGGGTAATGGAGGCTTAATGGTATCTTTTAATGATAGGGCAGATGGAAAGGTGAAACCTGAGATTTCCTTCCCATAGAGATGCACTTCCTCCCTGGTGAGATGTACCATGTCATGGTGATTCCTTTCAGGGTTTCCTGTTACACATTCTCCATCTTGTATTTGCACAGTCTTGGACTGTTTTCCAAGTGAAGGGAGTTTGCTGTACCCTGTGAGTTTCGTTTAACAGCGAATTGTGAATGAGTGCCAGATAGGCTGCGCGTTCTCACGGTTAACTTGCTACCTGGATAAGTAGGTTTCTATAGCAACTACAGAGTCCCCTCCCCCACTGTAAAACGCATATGAGCACGCAATGCATAGCGCTTTAACTGCTCTCTCCGACTTACCAGAGGTGATGCTGTCATTTTGCCAGTCGAGCAGCGTGAGGATTTACCGTTCATTGTTAATAGCGCAGATAAATGATCAGTGTTTTCTCGTTCACCTAATTTAATGGGAGGCATTGTCTCGTTATAACGTTGGTTTTGGGTGAAAAATCCCTCAGTTTAGCAAAGCTCAGCTGTGTAACATGTTGACACAGATGAAACGGTTGTTACTTCCACACCACTAGGTTTGAGCTCCCAGCTGTTCCTTCTCTGCCCCAGTCTCAAGAGACCTAATGCTACGCATGACTGCTTTAAAACACCCATAGTTAAGCATCGAACACTCTCACACACCTTTGAGACCTTTCTTTCTAGAACATGCCCTATCTTACTAGTATTCTAGTATTCTTAAAGTATTACTGTCCTCGAATGAAGTTACTGGGATTAGCCCATGATTCTCTTATCATGAATCTGCTGAGCATCAGGAGAGCTCATCTAATATTGTCTTAAATGTTTCAGACCATTCAGGAAATCTTTAAATGAGCGTTATAATTTACAGTTACACACAGCTGGAATTGCGAGTCAGTTTTGCACCACTTGCATATTAATGATTGTTTTCAAATGGGTTTTCCAAACTTTTTTATTGTAAACAATTAGACATGATTTAAAGCGTTAATTGTGCATCATTTGAAATATGTATGGTGCATCTGTACTTACCTTTTCATTTGTACCAGAGTAAATATGGCATCTTCCCTGATTAAAGGGTTAGTTCACCCAAATTTCTGTCAGCATTCACTCAGCCTTATGTTGTTCAAAACCTGTATGAGTTTCTTTCATCCGTTGAACTAAAAAGAAGATATGTCGGTAAGGAACAGACTATAAGGAATACAAATACTATGGAAGTCAATGGCTACCGTCAACTGTCTGGTCACCAACATTTTTCAAAATATCTTCTTTTTGTGTTCAACAGATGAAAGAAAGTCATACAGGTTTGGAACAACATAAGGGGGAGCAAATTATGACTGAATTTTAATTGGGTGAACTATCCCTTTAAGACCCTTTATAGTATCTGGAAGCTGCTTCAATGCATTCATTTTTGTTAAACTGCAATACTCTGTTCATCTTTCTTATGTTGTGTTATAAAATATGTATTTAAATTCCTTATGTTAAATCGGTTATTATTGGTCACATCTCCTTTTTCTTGTTCTTCATCCTTCTAGGAGTTAGAGGTTAACAATCGGAGGAAAAGGTGTCAGATCCTTGAGAGAGAAGTGAAGAACAAGGCATTAGTATGTAAGACTTTGGTGAGTACCGGCACAAGCTACGCAGTGCGTAATGTAATGGCTGATGATGTCTGAAACTATGTGTTCTCTCCTGTTGCTCTCCATCACCGTAAACCACGACTGACACTGATCTGTACACTTAAAAGATTATTCTAGCTGTGTTCTTGTGTACTTTGTGTACTTACTTTTTAGTGATGTCAATCGATTAAAAAAAAAATCTCGATCAATCACAATTTTTTTCTGTGGTTAATCGCGATTAATCACAATTAAAAACACAGCTTTTATAGGTTTATGTTTAGTTTATATATTTAATAATGTAATAATTTCACAGTTAATTAATCTTCAAATTAATGTAGAGACAACATAAAGACTGGGTCAATGTATATTTTAAATACTTGTTTAATGGCATCTTTTTATGAATGAATGTCAGTATCACCGATACTAATACAGCTCAATGTCTCCATGAAAACAATTAATTATAGACATTGAACATTACAGTGTAATTGAAAGCTATAATTTTTTTAAACATTTATTATGCTTCAAAAATATAACTTAAAATATAAGTGAACTTTAAACAATCCTCAATTTATGACATACACAGAACAATATAGAGAAATTGAAGAAAGTTATACATTATAGATTAAATATAGACTATTCTTTATCAAAGTTATTTACTCAAGAGCAGCGAGTAATTTTCTCTGTTACTTTTGTTCGTTGATTAACTTGTCTGACAGACTAGTTATAGTTATTGACTAGTTATTGGCTACTGTCACTTTAAGACCTGCCGCTGCTGATAGAGGCACGGATCTCATACACGTGGCATTCTCTCACAACTCTTTACGTTCATTATAGACTTTTTTTATTTAACTCATTTAAGACTGTTCTGACTGTTGTTGTGAGGGAACTCGAATTTTTGTCTGTAATGGCTGTCCTTGCTAAAGCTTTTAATGCTTTTAACAAAGTACACCCAATCCTGTAGCTCAAGAGCACATTTGCCTTTGCTAGTCCCTTTTCTCTTTTTCAAACTTGTTTCAGTCAAGTTTTCTGAACCCACCAATTGTCAATTAAAGCTGCAGTCCACAGTTTTTTCTCTTTGTCGCCATATCTGTTCGAAATCTGCAATAGCAGTTATTCGCGGAATTATCAACATTACGTGAGTTGTGCCTCGACACAGCACAGCGTGGATGAATCCAATGTTTGAGGAGAGCAGACATCCCACTTACCTCCCTGTAATTACTTTTTGCAGGTTGGGATGTATAGGAGAGTGTGCGGTTGTCAGTCACCGTGCCTGTGTGGAAACTGTCATTCAGAATCACAGATTATTGTTTTATGTATGTCCAACATAATAGCCTGGGTTTCCCCATGCTGCCTAGGCAGTCTGGATACCATGAACCAAATTTTCCCCTGAAATAGTGAACCAATCACAGAACGGGGAGGGAGCACAGGTGCATTTGATAGACGTACAGGCGCATTTGATCGACATTCGTAGCACCCAATAATACGGCTCTGGGCATTCGTAAAACACGCCTCAAATACGTGAAAATGAACATGTGGTTCCCAGACCACGTTTCATTCTCAATGATACGTGGTCTGGCGTTAGCCAGGCTACCAACATAATAAAAATCATTGCAGTAAATCTAACAATCGCTTATCATATCGCGTTAAATTTTTTTTTATAAATGTTAAAACTGCTAAATGTTCAAAAAGTATTTTATTTAGATTGATGTTGTTGTTATTTTTTTATATTTTTAAAAACAATTGTATTATTTATTACAGACATTGATGAATTATTGTTAGTGGATTAATACACCCCCAATATTCAGATTCAAAGCATAACCCTGATGTGTCACAGTACTTCTGCCGTGTTACAGTAAATTTGGAATTAATATACAGTACTTAATCATTAATCATTTGAAAAGATTTGTCTGTGTCCTGCAAGGTTTACATAATTATTTAAAAAAATAAATGATCGGTTACACTTTATTTCGATAGTCACTTTAGACGTTCTATTAATTATAAGTAACTTTTCAACTACATGTCTAGTATTATTATATTGTAGTAGACTGTTAGTAGACTGTTAGGTTATGGTTAGGTGTTCGGTTATGGGTTAGGAGAATAAGTTTACTTGTAGTCGCCAAGTTACTTATAGTCAGCTGAATGTCTGTTGGGGGACCAACAAAAGAAAGTGTTAGCAGATATTAAGCTGACAATCTACTAATACTCTAATGACAGTTAGTTGACATGTAGTTGAAAAGTTAATTATAGTTAGTAGAATGTCTAAAGTGGATTATTGAAATAAAGTGTTACCAAATGATTTATATTCCCTCATAAAGGATTTTGACAGAGAAACCTTTCAAAACTTCGGGTTGAGCTGCTAAAGCCATGGACTACTTGAGGAAAGCCAGAGATTTAAAATATTTGGTTTCACATAAGTTAACCAGCATCTCCCCACTGTCTGTATGAATGAAGCTACCACACACCACCTCCTTAGTGGAAATCCATTGGGTGTTTAACGGAAAAGATTAGGAGGAATAGCATGTTTGATGTTAAACCACATACTGCTTGGTGGCAAACGCTCAAATGTGCTTTTAAAATCCCCTGAAAAAAAAAAAAATTCTTTATCCTTCAGTGTCAACTATGTTAATTTTATGCTCAAAATTCTTGTGCTGCTATCAAAGTACTGTAGCACCACGGCGCTAGTCCAACAGTTGATTCATTCTAATAATTTTTATGAGCTGGCGGTGTTAATTAGCATGCTTCATGAGAAACGTGTTTTGCGACTTGTAGAGATGACATGTCAAGAGGTCACGGAGATAAGTCGCTCTGAATAACAAACAGCTGTCTAATAGGATCAAATCTGTCTAATGAGCATTTTTTCCATCATTGAATGCCAAGTATCTAAACTTACTTATTTGTTTACTGTGGTATATACATCAGTGCAGTGACAGCATTCTGACAGACTAAGGGCTGATGCGGTCTCCCTCCCGACCTCCTGTAGGTGTCATGGAAACCACCTGCTCTCAGCAGGATCAGAGGCTAAGATTTCTGTTTGTTACAGGTACAGACTGGAGATGTCACCCAAGATTGGCAGATCTGCCACTATAAGCTGTATGTTAAAGAATTGAATGTGTATTGGCTAAATGAAATGTGCACAGAACAAACTCCTTTTAGTAAGATTTGAGTCAATGAATAGTGAGCCAGTGCCCGTACCCTGGTATAGCAATGGATATTTGGGAAGTTGACATGCTATACTAAACAAAAATTTTTTTTTTGCCACTTTCTACAAAAAAAAATTATATTTTATTTTCTCATGACTTTGTCTAAAGCACTCAGGGCATGTTGATCAGTGCTTGATCAGTTGATGTGAGCACTGTTAGATCTTTGATAAACAAATTAAATGAACCTATCATGACAAATAAATAATCTCAGTTCGACATGACCCACAGATTTCCTGCCTCCCAGAGGCTCTGTTTCTCCTGTTAATACTGTATGTCTGTGGTTGTATAACAACACCCACACACCCTATATACATCTACAATGCTGCAGTGGTTGGCCATGTAAAGAGCCTCATCTCAGTGAATGTTTTGGAAGGATGAGCAAAGCTTTTCTGAGCAGCTGCAAAACCAGGGGCCAAACCGGAGGGTAGGGGATCGGGCAGCCGTGTCTGCTTGAATTAGTCCATTCTTGTGGCACGCTTGCGCTCTCTCTCTTCTCAAGACCGCCTCTTTTTTTTTTGTCGTTCTGCTGCTTGATCCATCCATATGGAAATCGAAAGCATGAAACGTACTGCTGCTTTAACTTACATCCCTGTAAGAGTTTCTGTTGATAATCCCATGGTAGTTTAATCTTTGCTACATTAAAGATGTGTTTAATCAGCTGTGACTGCACAGAGAACATAACTGCACATTTTTAACTCTAGGTTTCAATGTGCAGCCAGTTCAGTGGTCTCTTAAAGGTCCCTTGAGCAGAGGTTAAGGACTGTCCTTTCATTTTGAGGTAATAGAACATGATGGCTGAAATGTTCCCAAATGTAGATGCGGATATGCTACACGTGATCTCATGGGAGGTCTGCAGTGTGCGCTTGCCCTTGTGTGCAGTTGCTGTCATGTCCTGGGTGACAGACAGGGCTTCTGACAAGAAAGTTCAAATGCTCCTCTAGTTGCTGTTGAGCAAACCTGCCACCTGATATACTGTGAGATGTGAGCCAGCAAGGAAGGGACAGGATGCTGAGTCAGAGACGCTCGCAGAGTTCAGTCAGGGTGTGGCACTTTGAAAACTTCAAGAGATGGATGGCTAAATTTAAACTGTCAAATTAGAGTATTTAAAATTACTTTCCAAGCTTGTTTAGATGTGAGATGATTTGCCTTTCTCTTTTCTTTCTCATTGTTTGGTGCCTTTTTCTACCTTTTCTAAACATTGTTTAAAGCCAATGTGTGTAGTGTGTTTTACATTTTCAAATGCTGTCCTGGCTTAATACAAAGAGACATCTATAAGTAAGCTATTTGTAGGTTGATTCCCTTATAAAGTAAAGTAAATAGGTACTCTGTATATTTCAAAATATTTAGGTTTGTTTGAACCAGCCCACATACAAATTTTGGCTCAACGTTGTGAGTTTAGGGTATGGCTATCAGTTTAACTATCCGACCATTCGCAGAGAGTGGGAGTGTTTGGGAAACCTGTTTGAGATCACTTAATATTTTTGCAGTTTCATGTTGTTATGCTTGTGGCAAAAGAAATGATATTCTTCAAAATCTGCATAAATTGCTTTAATTCAATTAAAAAAGTAATCTACCAACAAATTGCATGCTGCTCTGTGGCAATTGGTGCATGGTGCCATTCTCTATGAAGTATTGATTAATTTTTCATACATGCCTGTTATGGGTGGCAACATGAGCACCCATCTTCAGTCCCTACAGGCATAAGAGATTTGTGTTTTATCACTGAGAGCATCACCCAGTGTTTGTGTGTTCTCTAAGCAGTCGCATACTGTACATCCTGTTGTCTGAAAGGATTTCTATATTGATCTAGCTTTTCTTTTGGATGAAATGGCCAGATGTCTCAGGCCAAAATTGATATTTCTCTGCAGTTTCACTTCTCATTTGTACTGTCAGTTTATAGATAGACAGACAGACAGACAGACAGACACAGTCAGTTATATCCTAAGTGAATGTAAACAGTTTGGTGAAAACCAGATATGTCAGTATTTTGGAGCAGTCCATTACAGGTATGTCTTAAAGTGACAGCAGCCTATACACTGTCATTAATGCTAATCAAACAACAAAAGACAAAAGGAAAATCACTCAGTGCTCTTCATTGAATAACTTTTGTATCTTTAATCAGAATCAACTTATATTTAATTCAAACATTGAAAACTATGCAGCTTTTTATTTTTAAATTTGATTGACATCTGAGGTATTTCTTTCTACGGGCTCTGTTTTAACAATCTAAGCGCATGGCCTAAAGTGTACGTTGCAAGTGCACTTAGCTAGTTTAATGACAGAAAAAATGGTCAGCGCACCAGGTGCATGGTCTAAAAGGGTTGACCCTATTCTCTTAACGAGTAATGGGTGTGTTTTGGCCGTAACGTGCAATAAACCAATCGGAGTCTCATCTTCCATTCCCTTTAAAAGCCAGTTGCGGTCGTGCCATGGTGGATTTACTATTTACATGGTGGAATTTTCAAGCAGAAAGACTGAACACTTCTCCAGAGAGGAAATGGTGTGCAAGGTTAAAGCGTGCAACCAGACCATTTACGGGACAAGCCGGATTCCACCTGTTAGAAATGAACGACTTCCAACAAGTGCCTTTTCCTCCACGTCCTTTTATTGAGTTGTGAACAGACCATACAGAATCAAAATCACCAGCGCTGGGGGAGCCAGAAAAGATAGCTCAGCCTCCCCATATGTGACATGCAAATATATATGAAAATATCAAGGGGAGTTATCTGGTCTTATCCAATAGAATTATATATGACCTCATGCCATATCATATATACGTTGTATAACATTTATATAATAACTCCGAATATGGTCAATATCCGTTGAAAATACCCTCAGAACCTAGGGATCCTAGAAGACTTTCTATATGTAACAAAAGAAAGAAGAACAGAAAGGGGAGAGGGAGAAACTCTCCAGATGTTTGAACTTACACACATACATACAGAGGAATGTGCAAGCAAAGCATGAACTCTTCATAGAGCCTTTATACTCTTGGGCCTAATGGACATAGCTGAGACTAAAAAGACTTATATTTCTGACAATGGCCCCTTTGATAATGACAGTTATCATATAACAGAATTATCATATCACATGATCAGCATGTCCATTATTACAGAATAATACACGAAAAAAATCCTTCAATCAAACATTTCCTTCAAATCATTAATACTTGATAGTTCTATTCGCTAGAGAATATTGAGAGGATACGAAAGTATTCATAGCACGATAAATCAACATCCTAATAAATCGGATAATACAGCATCCAACCAAGTTTCATTACCACTGCTTATAAGCGCTTGTGTGTAAATTAGCAGATTTTTTAGCACAATCAGGTATAAAAGCGACTGTGCAAACATGACTTGATGGACTCAATGATACTTATTGCTAACTTCAATCAGCAATCTCGTTTTTCTTTTTTTCTTTTTTCGTCTACTTCTCTTCCTCGTTCTCCTTTCGATAAGTGCTGGATATCCACCTCCGCATAGGCTTATGCGCTCCCTGGGGACGGGGCTGCCTTCACTCTGCTAGCATGGATCCACTGCGGCTGGAGGTCAGTCAGAACACCGGTCCTTGTCACAGCGATCACAGTGGCAGGCCCAAGATAATTCGCTTCCCCAAGCTTTGTGGGTTTTAGACACTTCACCAACACCGACTGTCCTGGAACAAAGGGATGAGTTGGCTTTTCTGAGGGAAGAGAGAGAGAGAGAGAAACATCACCATTTATGCCATTTAACGTTCTAACAAGGGAATCCACATAATCTGCGATGATCACCTCCGTGTCACCTGTGGAAAGATTGCCAGCGCGACCTCTGACCCAAGGGGTCGGGAAAGGTCTACCCATGAGAATTTCAAATGGAGACATTTTTGTAGTGGCTGACGGAGACATTCTTATTTCCGTCAGTACGGCAGGCAACAAATCAACCCAATTTCTTCCCGTATCTAGACACGCTTTATTTAGACGTTCTTTTATCGTTTTATTAAGTCGTTCGGCGTTCGAACAAGATTCCGGATGGTACGGGATATGGAAATGCCAATTAATTTTCAGCTCTTTAGCTAATAATTGTGTAACTTTAGAAGTGAACGGAGTTCCATTGTCGCTTGCTATCACGGTCGGAATACCGAAGCGCGGTATAATTTCTTTTGCAAGAATCTTTACTACTGTCTTCGCGTCTTCTTTTCCACATGGAAAAGCTTCAGGCCACTTAGTAAATCGATCAATAATCACGAGCAAATACTTGTGATTTCCACATGGAGGCATGTGTGTAAAATCAATCTGTAAATATTGGAACGGAAGTTCTGGATGCGGTAAAGCATCATGGCGGATTGCCTTGTGCCTGTTGGTTTGAGCACACACTAGACAAGCATCCAATATCAACAAAGTATTTCTTCGAACATTGGCTATGCAGTATGATCGATTCAAATTTTGTATCACTTTCTCTTTCGACACATGTGATACACCATGATAATGTCTGCACAGCATTACAACTGTGGATGCTGGTAGTGCGATTCTACCTTGCTTATCTCTTAAAATACCAGCTTGATCTGGTTTCACTTCATTGGCTGCCCAATGAGTCAAATCCTCTTGAGTAGGATTTGCTTGCAGTATTTTAACATCCAAATCATTAATCAACGACGAATTCATCATCGGCACTTCATTGCTTTGTTCACTTACATGTGGACTACATATTGCTTCTTTTGCTGCCCATTTTGCTACTTCATCTGCAAATCTGTTTCCTTTGGCTTCATCAGATTCACCTGTTTTATGACCAGCTACTTTAATAACTGCAAGCTTCAATGGTTGCTGTGCTGCACTAATCAGTTCAGCCACAACATTATGATGCGAAATTGGTTTTCCGTCGGAGGTTTTGAAGTTTCTTTCCTCCCATAATTTAGCAAAATCATGGACTACACCGTACGCATATTTGGAGTCAGTGTATATATTGATGCACTGACCTTTAGCCAATTGACAAGCTCTTGTTAATGCAATCAGTTCTGCAACTTGTGCTGATTTATATGGCAGTGAATGCGCTTCAATTACTTTATCAGGTAATTCAACAATAGCGTAACCACACAAATATGTACTGTCATTTGGCTTAAAGCAGGATCCATCAATATACCAATGCTTTCCCTCCTCCAGGACAGACGTAGAAACGTCTGGCCTGCAGGCAGTAGAAGTTTGGATCCTGGTCAGGCAGTCATGGTCGTCACTCTCGAATTCACCTTGCGTCAGCAATCTGTGCAAATGTACAGTAGGGCCATGAAGAACAGAAGTTACTTTCAACGTTAAATTAGCAGTTGCTAACAAAATAGCCTCATAGCCTGAACGGCGTTGGGCAGTCATGTGTTGAGTAGAAATGTTATGCATGATGGCTCCTACCTGATGAGAGACATGCACAATGAGTGGATGCGATAAAACAACTTTTTCAGCATCTTGTATCATGACAGCTGTGGCGGCCACTGCACGCAAACAGGCTGGGAGTCCCCTGGCTACTGAATCCAGGGTCTTAGATAAATAAGCTACTGGACGGAAAGTGCCCCCATGCTCTTGGGCCAGGATTGCAGCGGCTGTGCCTCCGTTTTCGTACACGTACAAATGAAAGTCTTGGGTGTAACAAGGTAGGCCGAGGGCAGGCGGCCTTAAGAGTGAGGATTTCAAATGTCTGAATGCTTGATTCATCTCACTTGTCCATGTAATGTCCTCCATGTCACCCAGCGTAGCTTCACGCAGGATTTTGTCATACTTGGAACAGTTAGGCACCCACAGGCGACAGTAATTGACCAGTCCCAGAAAGCTTTGCATTTGCTTCCGTGTGGATGGATGCTTGAATGTAGCAATGGCTTTGATCCTGTCCGCAGACAGACGAACTTTGCCTTGTGACAGTTCATGTCCGAGGTAAGTGACCTTCCTCTGCACCCATTGAAGTTTCTCTTTAGATGCCTTGAATCCAGCTTCAGCTAGAATGTTGCACACAATCTTTGAGGCAGCAGCACACATGTCCTCAGAGGCACCAGTGACCAGAATGTCATCAGCATATTGGAGCAAGCAGGTGTCTGGTGGGAGTTTGACATCTTTCAGTGTATCGTGCACTACTGAGGAGAAGACAGCCGGAGAATCTCTGAACCCTTGAGGGAGTCTCGTCCACGTGTATTGACAATTCTGAAAACAAAATGCAAACAATGGCTGAGTGTCACGATCAACAGGAATGCTGAAAAAGGCTGAGCTTAAATCAATAACAGAATAAAATGTATGTGCTGAAGGAATTGAATTTATTATATTCTGCACATCTGGCACAATCGGAGCAAGTGGTTTTATCAAATCATTAATTTTTCTCAAATCTTGTGTTAAACGCCAAGAACCATTTGCTTTCTTAATTGGATTGATTGGTGTGTTATAAGGTGAATGAGTTCGGATCAGAATGCCTTGACTCAGGAATTGTTCAATGAGGGGTGAAATTCCCTCCTCTTTTTCCTTTGAAAGTGGGTATTGTTTTTGAAACACAGGCCTAGTGGTTATCAAATTCGCCCTATAGGGCTGAACATTTATTAACCCTACGTCATCTTTGTGTTTCGCCCACAATTGAGGGTTGACACCCGAAATTTCTGGTGTCAGCACAGTTGCAGATGAATCCTCAACAAGAGCACTTCCTGTATCGGTCGTAATGGAGAAAACTGCGGGAAACAGAAGTGTCAGAGAGTTAGATTCAAATTCCAATTTCATACCTAGCTTATGCATCAAGTCTCTACCTAATAGACAGAATGGTGAATTCGGTATGATTGCAAAAGCATGCATTTTAAACAATGACGGCACGTCATTACTGGTAATCGGTAAAGATGGTGTCAAATCGCATTTCACAGGAACATTATTTATGCCCACAGAATTAATTTTCTTTCCTGTGACGGAGCCTGAGTACACATTTGAACTTAGGGAGGAGACAGAGGCACCACTGTCAATCAGAAAGACATATGGTTTATGGTCAACTTTCAATTCAAGAAATGGCAAAACATGTGATTTATTTGGATATTGAATCGAAAGTAGTGAAAACTCAGACTCTTGATTCTGCGGGCCCCTTCATGCACGTTTCCATTCAGTCTGATACACAGGCTGTTGCTTCTGACTTGGAGAGAACGAAGGTTGGGGCCTTGGCCTATAGCCATCAGAGCGTCGACGCATCTGGTTCCTATTGGCCTGCTTCATTTCCAACTTCTGCCTGCAAAACTTGGCCACATGCCCTGTGCTGCCACAGCAGAAACATGTTAGAGGTTTTGGTCTATAACCGACCGGACGGTTCGGAGCTGAGGCATCAACCTGCAACATTATCGGAGTCTTACCTCGGGAGGAGACAAAGGCTCCTGCAGAGGAAAGCTCACGCAAACGTTTGCCAAGGTCATCAATTGACATAGTTAAAAAGTTATTCGTGGTGATTCGAATTAATTGAGCAGTCTCGTCATGCATATTGTTCAGAAACGTGTTCACAAACAACTGACAATTATCATCATCAACAGGGATGGCAGATTCTTCAATCCAAGCACGTTTAAATCTGTTAAAGAAAGCTACTGGACTCTCACCAGCTTTTTGTTTTGTATTAGCTGCATGGGAGATGTCTTGTTTAGCAGATGACAACTTCATTAAGAATGTTGTTAATTGTTTAAAAAAAAGTTGAAGTTTACCTGCATTGGCCCACACCCAATCAACATCGTAATCATCGTAATCATCCATCACGCGAACTCCACGAAAAGATCGCGACAAATCAACAGGTTCTGAATCTCTGATCAGAATACTACGGGCCGGTGGCGCGTCATGTATTGGACGTAACAGATCAATTTCTTCTATTAATTCTTCCTCAGTAATTTCAGCCGGGAGTGTTTTAGTTAATATGAAACGATAATCCCGCCCTGTCAATTGACTGTAAGCTGTCAGTCGCTTCAAAACTGAAACATACTGATGCGGAGTTTTAGTCGGATCTGGAAGTTCTTTGCAAATAGCTACAACGTCGGCAAGAGGCAACGGATGCACTTTAAAGCCGTCTGAAGTTTCCACGAAAGGAAACGTAGTCGCAGCCTTTAAATCAGGATACAGTTTATTTCTCACAGGCGTCTCACAAACTGCTGGAGTCTGAATGGACTCATATTTAGGAGGGTGGGGGACGCTTACATCGGCAGTGTGAGAGAAACTTTTTTTTTCTCTCACTCTGTGTGACTGGATTTTGAGCGGTCTGCGTCTCTCTATCAGGCTGCGCACTGAGTGCACCCTGGGAGGGAGACGATTTTTGATCTTTATTTCTTTCTGCAGTTTTATCTATCTCCGGTCCGCGATTCCAGTATTTTTTCATCGTTTCCCATGTTTTATAGGATCGTTTCATATAATCAAAATCCCAATTTGGATCACCCCAATTTCCAAAAATCATGTCTTTAGCACTTTGCATGTATGCATCTTTGAACGAACCTTCACGAGGAAACGGATCTAGCTGTGTTTTACCAGCTGACCAGCCAGCTAAATTTGATAGATATGGTTCTGTGAAAAATGCTTGATCATTCCGAATCATAAAATCTTTCGGCGTTTCATCAATTAGCGGCGGACTTATTTTATTTCCCATTTTAAGCCACACAAAAATTTCTCCTCTAATTCAGAGTTAACAATTTTTCAAAATAGTCAAATGAAAAAAAAACAAAGGCAAATTGTTAGTACAGATAGGAAACAAAGAGATGGAGGAAAAAATAGAAGGGGGGGGGGGGGGAATTAGGCCTATGTATAGTCTATTCACAACCTCAAAAAATGAACGGAGTTATTCGAAATATCTCGCGAAGATACTTCCTAAAAAACAGGGGAAAGTGATCAATTTCCTCTGTTCATCCCGTATTTATCAAAACACGAGGTCAAACCCAAAACATCAAAAGAGGTAGCAATTCTCTTTTGTGCTCTTCCCGCGCTTTTTATCAAAAAAACGCGAGGAACGACGTCATCCCGCAACGATATGAGGAGAAATCCAATTTAACAAAAAATAGTGAGGGGGATCAGACCTCCTTTTTTTGCTCTTCCCGCATTAATTCAAACACGAGGATAACCATTCTCCCAATCGATTACGAGGATTTTACCAAATATGGTAAAACTTCACGGCACTAAAATTACAACAATAACTTTTTCTCAGCAAACAGTAAGAACCAACTCTCTCCCTTCTTTTAAAAGAGAAAAAATTAAATTCTTACCGCTTGGAGAAATCCCAGGACCGAGCCCCCAAATTGTTAGAAATGAACGACTTCCAACAAGTGCCTTTTCCTCCACGTCCTTTTATTGAGTTGTGAACAGACCATACAGAATCAAAATCACCAGCGCTGGGGAGCCAGAAAAGATAGCTCAGCCTCCCCATATGTGACATGCAAATATATATGAAAATATCAAGGGGAGTTATCTGGTCTTATCCAATAGAATTATATATGACCTCATGCCATATCATATATACGTTGTATAACATTTATATAATAACTCCGAATATGGTCAATATCCGTTGAAAATACCCTCAGAACCTAGGGATCCTAGAAGACTTTCTATATGTAACAAAAGAAAGAAGAACAGAAAGGGGAGAGGGAGAAACTCTCCAGATGTTTGAACTTACACACATACATACAGAGGAATGTGCAAGCAAAGCATGAACTCTTCATAGAGCCTTTATACTCTTGGGCCTAATGGACATAGCTGAGACTAAAAAGACTTATATTGGAGAAATCCCAGGACCGAGCCCCCAAATTGTTAGAAATGAACGACTTCCAACAAGTGCCTTTTCCTCCACGTCCTTTTATTGAGTTGTGAACAGACCATACAGAATCAAAATCACCAGCGCTGGGGGAGCCAGAAAAGATAGCTCAGCCTCCCCATATGTGACATGCAAATATATATGAAAATATCAAGGGGAGTTATCTGGTCTTATCCAATAGAATTATATATGACCTCATGCCATATCATATATACGTTGTATAACATTTATATAATAACTCCGAATATGGTCAATATCCGTTGAAAATACCCTCAGAACCTAGGGATCCTAGAAGACTTTCTATATGTAACAAAAGAAAGAAGAACAGAAAGGGGAGAGGGAGAAACTCTCCAGATGTTTGAACTTACACACATACATACAGAGGAATGTGCAAGCAAAGCATGAACTCTTCATAGAGCCTTTATACTCTTGGCCTAATGGACATAGCTGAGACTAAAAGACTTATATTTCTGACACACCGTATCACAATAATAATCTTTTACATTGTAATCGTTTTATTATTAATATTTGGCATGTTTGTGTTGCGCGTCCGTGTGTGTTTAATAAGCAGGGTGTACAGTTTGTGCGTTGTGCACCTGCCTATAGGCACATATTACTAATGTGCATAATTAAATAACAAAAAGAAATTGCTTCATTGGCTTTAGACCAGGTTTGTTGGTCAATGGCGCAGTCTATTTCAGTTGCCTCAAAATACCAACGAGCCAACAAAGAACACCGATGGGCGAACAGATGAGCGCAAATGCATTTTCTATTAAACAACGTGACACAGGACGTAAAAATTATAACTGCTTCAGGCTGAAACTAGCAAAAAACACTTGTGTCGCGCCTAGCACCGCATTGCGCCAGGTGTATGATACACTCTAAAAAATGCTGGGTTGTTTTAACCCAACTTGGGTCAAATATGGACTAACCCAGCCGTTGGGTTAAATTTTTACATTACATTTTTAACCCAACATTTCGGGTTTGTCCATATTTGACCCAAAATTGGGTTTAAAACAACCCAGCATTTTTTTAGAGTGTAGGGCCCTACATGTTAGAGAAAACCTACTGTGCCTGAAAAACTTTATTTACTTTGGATCTTGATATATTGTACTTGTTCTTCTTTGTACTCATTTTTTAAAGATACAGTGTGTAACTCTTTAGTTTATTTTAGCTAAAAACACTTAGTTCTTTCAAAAATATATGTGCTCATTAATGTATATTTTAGGGCTGTGCAAAAGTTAATTGCGATTAATCGCATCCAAAATAAAAGTCTGTGATTTTACATAGTATATTTGTGTGTGCTGTA
>NW_024121322.1:3471985-3556829 GCF_016745375.1 Pimephales promelas
GCAACCTGCCAATCATGCTAGCATGATGCTAGCTGCATGCTAATCATGCTAGCTTCTTGCTAAAAACATGCTAGCAACCTGCCAATCATGCTAGCATTATATTAGTATCATGCTAATCATGCTAGCTACATGCTAATAATGTTTGCTACATTCTAAGCATGTTAGCATCATGTTAGCTACATGCTAACATGATGTTAGCTACATTTTAATCATGCTAGGTTCTTGTTAAAACATGTTAGCATGATACTATCAACATGCTAATTGTGCTAGCATGATGCTAGCAACATGTTAATCATGCTAACAACATGCTAATTATCTTAACTAAATGCTAATCATGTTAGCATAAAGCTAGCTACATGCTAATCATGTTAGCTTCATCTATCGATCTAAACTATCTTTCTAACTAAACTTTCTTTCTTTCTTTCTTTGAAACTAATCTTTCTAACTATTTATTATTTATCTATCTTTCAAACTATTCTTTCTTTGAAACTAATCCATCTATCAAACTTCAAACTACTTCAAACTTCTTCAAACTCTGGTCTGGCTTTCTCAAGCCAACTTAAAGTTTGTTTCATCAAACTTTTTTTCTAGTTTATTTAACTGTCATTTTAACTGATGATAATAATAACCGTAATTTAATCTAATTAATAATACCATAAACCGTGATATTTTCTGAGACGGTTATCATACTGTGAAACTCTCATACGTTACAACCCTACATGGGGGAGTCCCCCACCCCACCCCCACTGTTAAACAAGTTACTCAGCAACTTTAACTCATGTTTTAAATAACTACTTTTTACATGAGTAGATTTTTAGACTGGTAATTTTACTTTAGTAAAAATTTATCAAAGTAATAGAAGCCTACTTTAGGTTTAATAACATTCTTCCAGTTTCACCTCTGATATTATAACAGTAAGTTACTCTAAAATAGTCATGAATTATTAACTACAAATGACATCTTCAACAGTGTAGTTAGATTAATGTAATAATTACTATCTCTAGAAAGTATTGGTCTACATATTAATAATTGCTAAATCCTACACTGTAAACCCCAATAAGGTCATAGTACTCAACTTTTGTAGAAACTGATTACATAATAACTTTTGAGGTAAGTACTTAGTTTTTTTAAGTAAGATTTTCTTAAAAGTTTCAATCTAATCAAACTTAAACATTTAAATATTATTTTTAATTGTTTTAAGTGAACCAAGCTTAAAAATATTAACACTCTGAGATTTATCTCCATACTTAATAATTATATATTATTATATTATTACAAAATAGTATTTTGATCCAATGGTACTTAAATTAAAATCTACTAACTCAAAAAATATACTTGTGTATAACCCACAAGCTAATGAAAGTTAAAACTACAAAAAAAAATACAAAAAACTCTACATTTTACTTTTTCTTTTATTCAGTCTTAAAATGCTTATACATGACAGACCATCAACAGCAGTCATTTTTTTAAACTCTGTTCTAGCTCAGAGGTGTCTAACCATGTGCCATGATCCACTAAGTGACAAGTCACTTACTAGATTCACCACCTACCCAATAGCTGTAAGTGTGTTAGCCAGTGAAATTACCTGGTTAAGTATTTAGTTGGAATGAAAACCTGCATTGACACAGCACAATTAAACATCTCTGCTCTAGCTACAATTATAACTAACATCTTGTTAAACTCATTTAGTGTATGGTTGTGTGTGTGCATGTGTGCGTGTGTGTGTGTGTGTGTGTACATGTCTACATATTAAACTGGAACAAGACAATCAGGAACCGAGCATCTTAAAGCACTTAATATAACAAGTATGGAAAGAAATGCTGATTTCAAAGTAAGTTGGTCCTGTGGGCACAGATAAAACAATCAATATGAAACCAATCAGATTATGCAATCAACCTCTTTACAAGTTAATGATACAAAATATGATACAAGATTTGTTGTATACAAAAGTGTTAATGTAACTTACCGATAAAGTTGAGCTGTGGTGACAATGAATGTAGGTCTGCACATGCACAAAAAAAAACAGACAGCAAGATAACTTGTTATTCACAAATATTAGCTTAAGATATAGTGTACGGCCAGCTTTATATGTTAATAAATTAGGCTCCAAATAAAAGAAATGGTGAAAAATAGGTTACAGCCGAAATTAACATTTGAGTCACCTTGACTTTGGGGGATGCACTTCTTACGATTCAACCTGTAATGAAAAGACTTTTGTAAAGGTTTAATGGAAACTAGCAGAGTTTATTTCGTTAACTATTATTTCCATAACCTTAACTTGAGTAAAAGTTACAGCTAACTTTAGCCAATGCTAGCTCATTTGGGAGCAGGGCGCTTGACAAAAACAGTAACAACACACTCAAACACGGAAGGACTATCGCTTGCTGAAAAGAGTTATTGACTAACGTTGACATTATTGCCTTGCCGCAACATTACTACTACACAGGATATTATCTGTTTCTAGCAGACGGACTGACGGTAACATATTCGTGTTGGCGCTTTCGGCCCATAAAATATGCGCGCGCGGCACCGTAAGGATGCCAGCAGTGTTCACTCAGAAATGCTGAGGCACACAAATATAAAAATACATATTTGTTCATAGACATTAATAGTTTAAAGGTGGAATAACTCAGCAAGAGATTTTAACTGTAGTGACCTCAGTCTTTATAAGCTAGTTCGGGTTTACAGTGTATCAACCTCAACCACTTGAACAATACAAGGAGGAGAGACAAGAAACGTCTCGGTTACGTATGTAACCCTCGTTCCCTGAGTAGGGAATGGAGACGTTACGTCGGATGACGGAGAATGGGGGTTTCGCATAGAAAGCCAATCCTCTTCGAGTATTAAAAAACGAGCCAATGGCTAGAAAATGCCATGGGTCTGCTGAATTTGCATAGCGTATACCCGCCACCTCGTGAGTATAAAAGGAGGAAGCGGACGCAACCGCAGTATGTCTTCGCTGAGGAGCCGAGACTAAACTCAGGCGTCTACCCAGCGGTACAGCGGAAGTGGCAGGGAGACGGAATGTCTCTGTTCCCTACTCAGGGAACGAGGGTTACATATGTAACCGAGACGTTCCCTTTCGTAGTCACTCTGAGTTACGTCGGATGACGGAGAATGGGGGTCCCCCGTGTAATCACGCCACCTTCACAGCCTTCTTCCAGTGCCCTGCGAAAGTCTGATCCCCTGTCGTGAACTTAGCCTGGACAAGGAATCCTATTTAGCACAGGAATACCAAGGTACACTGGGGAGCATATCCCAGAGGAAATGTGCCACAGTACGCCTACCCGTAGGGAGGACTTAAGAATACACATATGGCCCAAGGGGACTTCATATGGAGGAACACTGGAGTCACCAACCCGTAGGGTGGCTAGAATCTAAGCACCTAGCCGACGCCCAGGCAACAGACACTGGCACCAGCATCAACAGTGCTGGAGGACTCAGGGCTTCAACAGAATGCTCAGCTGAGGAAAAATCGCACTTATCCAGTCCATGGAGTGGAATGGCGAGCAAGCGAAGACACCTGAGCGGGTCCAGTACTGGCCGGTTGAGCGAGTACAAGAGAGGACACTCGCGAATGTGTTAGGTGTCGCCCAGCCTGCAGCTCTGCAGATGTCTGCTAGCGAGGCGACATGCACTAGAGCCCAAGAGGAAGCCACACTCCGAGTGGAGTGGGCATGCACACCAAGGGGGCACGGTCGACCTTGCTGCTGGTAAGCCAAAGCAATGGTGTCCACTATCCCGTGAGACAGCCGCTGCTTTGAGAGAGCTCCCACCAGCCCCTCTGGCTCCCACCATAACAGACAAGAGCTAGTCTGAGGTCCTGAAACACTGTGTTCTGTCTACGTAAGCCCAGAGCCCTCCTCCAGGGGCAGCGCTTGCAGGTTCACCACCTGGTCCCGGAAGGGAGTGATAGGAACTTTGGACACATATCCGAACTCCAGGCACGCTTCGTCAACAGAGAATGCATGCAGGTCCCCTGCCCTCTTGATGGAGGCCAGTGCAACCAGGAGCTCTGTCTCCATTGACAGGAATTTAATCTCAACTGATTGCAGAGGCTCGAAGGGAGGCCTCTGCAGGGCACTTAAAACCACTGAGAGGTCCCAAGAGGGTACGAGAGGAGGGCGAGGAGGATTCAGTCTCCTCGCTCCCCTCAAGAACCTGATGGTCAGGTCGTGCTTCCCCAAAGACTTACCTTCAACTGCTTCATGGAATGCGGCAATAGCAGCCACATAGACTTCAGGGTTGAGGGAGACAGCCTTCGCTCCAACCCTTCTTGCATGAAGGAAAGCACGACACTGATTGAGCACCTCCGGGGGTCTTCTCGGCGAGAAGTGCACCAGTTGAGGAAGAGGTTCCACTTCAATGCATAGACGTGTCTAGTGGACGACGCTCTAGCGGGAGTGATGGTAGCTGCCACCACAGGTGGCAGGGTACTCAAACCTGCCTCATCCCATCCAGGAGCCACACGTGTAGCCTCCACAGATCGGGACGAGGGTGCCACAGGGTGCCCCGTCTCTGAGAGAGGAGGTCCTTCCTCAGAGGAATTGGCCAAGGAGGTGCTGTCGCGAGGTGTATCAGTTTGGAGAACCAGGTCTTGGTGGGCCAATATGGGGCAACCAACAAGACCTGCTCCTCGTCCTCCTTGATCTTTCACAGAGTCCGTGCGAGAAGGCTCACTGGGGGAAAGCATACTTGCGTAGACCCCGCGGCCAGCTGTGCGCCAAGGCGTCTGTGCCGAGCGTGCCCTCGGTCAGAGAGTAATACAGGGCGCAATGGGATGAGTCGTGGGAAGCGAACAGATATATCTGTGCCTCCCCGAACTGGTCCCATGTCAGCTGGACCGACTGGGGACCACAGAGGAGACCAGGGAAGGACCAGCGTTCCACGGGGGTCTGCTCTGCCGGGGGTTTGGCGATAGAGGGGGATGGGAATGGCGTGGTCCAGGGACGACACACACTCTCATCCGCACCCTCAGAGACAGAGTAGAGAATGAGAGTGGCGAGGCACGGGGGCGTTGCGCACTTTCATCTTGCTTTGTGTGCTCAGAGATGGAATGCAGCTCTTTGAAGAAAAGATTTTCCCCCAGCCCTCCACCAGGGGAAGGAGTGGGCCTGCGACCACACCTGAAGAACTGCAAGCCAAATCTGAGCTGCCCGTAACGGGAGCGGGGCTGGTACGGGCAGGGGCACCTCCCTGCGACCACCTCCACGGCACCGCCTGGTGCTGCTGGGGCCGGACGGGAGGGGGCGGAAGTCGCAGGAGGGTGCATTCAGCGGCAAGCGGACTAAAGCATCTGAGCCGGCGGCTAGTTGCAGCAGAAACCACAGGGTCAGACAAAGCCACAGTCCGCTTCTGGGCGGCCGAGAGCTGTTGGGCAGAGTTCTCGACCGCACCGCCGAAGAGGCCAGCCTGAGATATGGGAAAGTTGAGGAAACTGGTTCACTCAGCCTTGCGCACATCAACCAGGTTAAGCCAAAAATGTCTGACCACGCATGTGGACATCACCTGACTCAGGGAGCATGCAGTCACCCTCGTCACTCGTAGAGCAAAGTTGGTGATGGCAGGCAGCTCAAGGATGAGCCCTGAATCAGCCCTACCCTCGTGCATGTCACTGCACACCCCAAAGGATGGCAATAACACACAGTGAGGTGGCAGCCTGCCCCGCAGCTCTATAGCTTCCCGCCACCGGAGTAGACAAGAACCTACGACATTGGGCGGGGTGCTTAGGGTTGCCACGGCCAGTGGAGGCGCTGTGGGGACACATAAGTGTTGCCACAGAACACTCCACAGGGGGGAACCATAGTGTACCCTAGACTGCGGCCTCTACGAGGGCAGAAAAGGTGGAAGAGGCTGCTGAGCAGTCGTGAAAGTCAAAAGGAGACTTCCAAAATCTCATGGCCTCTTCATTCACATCCGGGTAGAAAGGATTTGGGTTTGCCACCCCCAAAAACCAATCATCAGCCTAAAGTGTTCGGGACATGGCAGAATTTTCCACACAAACCCAACACTCGTGGCAGCCCGGGAAGCATAGGTGTGAACTCTGAATCTAACTCGCTATGCCAGCAGGTCCGAGGACAGCAGCACAGACGAGGCAACTCCAGAGAACTCCAGCTCACCTTGTGATGCGGCGATAAACATGATTTCATCAACTGAAGGACCGAATGAAAACGCTGGCCCTTTTATTTAAATTATTATTATTATTATTATTTGGCAGCCGCGAACTCACTCGGGACCACGTGGGTTGCAACGCAAACGACGGGGTGTGGACCGAGGAATTTTTGTCGGTTTAGTTCCAGACCTGACGTCTTAGATCACCCTGGCCACAAGTCGAAGTATTATCTCACTTGGAGAAAATAGTTCGGGTTGTGGATAAGGGGACTCAATGAGCTCACTCTACTGAGCTCATTGAGTCTCGACCATTATACATTGCGATGGCCACGTTCCCACTGAGAGAACGTGACACACCCATGAGCGCTGTCTGAGTGTGATCAAAGCCCAAACACGTCAAACAGCGCTTGCGCCCATCAGCTGAATCTATCAGAATACCACATAGCGCAATTAAAAAGACGTGCCGCGTGCACACTCTTTTAGTGAGAGGAGAAAACTCCGCGGATGCTGAAGCGACCAGGGAGAGACACACACACTGGCAGACCACTGCTCAGATCGCAGGCAATGTGAAACTCGCTGGATACTGCCGTCACACCAACACCAGAGAGTTCGCTCGTCTCGAAAAGGTGAGTCACAGTAGTAAACTCAGATTGTGTGGCTTGTGGAGTGAAAATAATCTCTTGGCTCCAAAGCGAAAACATACTGCGGTTGCGTCCGCTTCCTCCTTTTATACTCACGAGGTGGCGGAGATACGCTATGCAAATTCCGCAGACCCATGGCATTTTCCTGCCATTGGCTCGTTTTTTAATACTCGAAGAGGATTGGCTTTCTATGCGAAACCCCCATTCTCCGTCAGGAAAGGGAACTGCACTACGAAAGGGAACTGCACTTTTAATTCTTTCAAATTAACAATATACAATTGCATGAATTATTCTTGAATTGATCAAAGTGTGTAGATGGAAAAGGTTACATAAAAAATATACCTTTTAAAAATGTATGTTAAATCCACTATTGTTTTATACTGAATTGGTCTATAGTTTATGCAGTAGCCTATTTAATGTAATTGCATCATATTTTATTTCAAATTACAGAAGAATTAAGAGTAATCCCTTTAATTCAATTACAATATTTAGATTACTTGGTAATTAATTTACCCAACACCTCTTTTTATCTGGCGCTGTTGCCATGGTGACTCATAATATCTGCGCTCCATTGATAATGGCTTTTTATAGTTGTGGTGTACGTGCTTAACTCAGGAGTCAGTCAACTCAGAGTTGATTGAACCAACTCATTTCAGCTGTTCTGTAACCGAAAACTCATAGTTTCCCATCTCAGGGTAAGTCAACTCAGAGTTCAAGCTTTAACTCAGAGTTGATTGAACCTCCTTATTGAAACGGGCCCCAGGTGGCGCATGTTGTTATGAAAATCTTTGCGTATTGGAATGCTCAGGTAAGATAAGGTGGCTTTGTTGTTCGCTTTCAACGCTTCTTGTGCACTGACTCATTTGCTAAACTGAACAGCTAATCAGGGTGATCTTTCTCAAAGCCGGCCCCAATGACATGAGCCTGACTAGAGCCTGCCAACAGACGCTCACGACTGACCGTTGTTGTCAGCTTGGTGTGTCACAGCCCTTAAAGGAGTGTGGTCAGAATAAGACAATTGAACATAAACCCTCACATAAACATCAACTTTTTGAATGGCCCAAATTAACCCAAGTGCTCAATGACAGTCATTTGATATTGTTTTAAATTATTGAATCACATTAATAGTGCATAAACTATAAAAGTAACAAAATCCCAAAACTGGAGAGTGGATCTGGAAAACATCTTAAGCAACAGCTTACCCAGACTAACAATCACACATTGTTTAAATAAGGGCCATGACAAAGTTTCACTTTGGTTCACATACTTAAGTCACACCCTAATCACACCAGACCTGAAAAAAAGTGAAAAAAACATCCAGAACCACATGCACAACGGGGCCATAACTCCCTTCACAGTTGTTGGGTTTTTTTTTTGTTTGTTTTTTTTTTCTTTGCTCAATTTTCTGTGCAAGATTATTAACCTTGTTAACTTTGTCTAATAACTTCTGAAACATGATTGGCTGATAGAAGCCATGTTTTCTAGATGCACAACTGTTGTCATGGACAATGATTGCAATTCTTGGGTCACTTTCATGTTTTGTTAAAGTGCCATCAAATGGCCAAACGCTGTTGCTTCTGTGTGTCAAATTTTGTGAAAACATTTCCTGTTCAGCAGCTCATTCACATCTACTGTTTCACATCAGGATCTGGCATGTTTCAAATTATTTAATGTGTAAATGATTTTGGCACACATTTTGTTTGTTTTTAAATAGCAAATTTAGCACCTTAACTCTGTCTTTAGATGGGAGAGACCCCATGTCATGTACGGACAGCTGCTGGACTGGTTGCGATACCTCGTGGCCTGGCAGCCTGTTATCATTGGTCTGGTACAAGGCATCAACTACATCCTGGGTTTGGAGTAACAACAGCACCCAGTGTAGAGGGACCAGCATACTTGATTTAAACTGCAGTGAATAAATGTTTTTGGTTTCTCGGAGACGGTGACTTTTTTTCCTCCAATTTCTGTCTCTGAGTTTTGCTGCGCTAATCTGTCATCAAATGAAATTCTACTAACAGTCTGATGTTGGATGTTCTTGTTGGCATATTTGTCTGACATTTGTTGATGGACTACTTGAAGTTTGGACTTTTGAAATTTGCAATTTTAAAATTTACCATGTGCACATTGGGTTTTATAAAAAATAAATAAAATTGCTGTAAATATGTGCTCACCATAAGCACACTGGGCTATGCGCATGCGTTCTTTTACTGGTGTAGTATTGAAGAAAATAGAAGGATTTAAAACATTTTAATTTGATACACATTTAAATTAAATATGCAGCTCTTGTGGATTGAGTTAAGCATTTAAAATGACCAGTAATCGTTATCCTGAAGTTCTAGTGATGAGCAATGCTCATGTCATGATTAGCAGACAGCATACAGTAAAGCCAGACACTGCCCGACTCATTCAGTGGTCAAGCAGTCCTTTTCCCAGTTTGAGTTGGTCTGATGAAATGTGTAACCGCTGACACACACAGGTATGCTGTTGTGTGCAGACAGAATGACGCCTTCCTTATTTTTTCTTAACATTATGAAAAAAAAATTGTCGAATTTGAAGGAAACTGAAATCCTTGTTTCTTTTTTAAATGTTCTGTCAGTGACACTTTGATGTAATATTTTTGAAAAATTCAAAAATAAATATCTGTTCTGTTTACACTAAAAATATTTAAACATCCTCAAATATATTCTTGTTATAAACAGAATTCCTACAACAAATGAACGCCTCTGCCAATGGAAATGAATGAAAATAATATGCTTTTTAAACAAAACTGAGTAGAAACATTTTGCAATGTAATGTGTTGAGACAAATGGCATTTACAATCTGTGTTATTGTGTACTGTTGAAGTTACCAGTATAAGATGGATGGGTTATTGCAGGGAGGAGACTGTGGCAATGCAGGTATGCACAATTTTCCATTAATTAAGTTTGATAAAGGGTATTTACTTTAGTGAGTATACAAAATATGTGTTGTGTTGTGTGCGCACAACAGTTGAAATCTATACAAGTTTTATACATGAGGCGTCTGGTCTCCAGAAGAGTATTTTTTAATGAAAGTGTATCAAATGTAATACTTTAATACATTGGGTAATGCATTTAATGTAGTTATCCATACGGCTGTCTTATATATTTACTGTCTTAAATCTTATATATTTACAAATGAAGAGTTCTTTTCCAAAACGCTATAAATCCATTTCAATAGTTTTCAGGAAAACTACAGTTTTTACCTAGACCCACACATTTTGTGAATATTCAAATTATCCTGTTGAAATGTTTTATTGGTTCAGTCTGAAGATTTTGAACAATGATTATTAAATCAAACAACAATATTGTTGATGATAAATTAAAAGTTAATTTTATTTTTTTTCAAAACGCTATAAATCCATCCATTTTTTGTATAATTTTTAGTAAAGTCATTT
Source organism: Pimephales promelas (assembly GCF_016745375.1). The sequence continues at coordinate 3,482,153 of NW_024121322.1, forward strand.
TTAGTAAAGTGTCAAACCTCAAAAAATAGTACCAATTTCAACAAATGCATGAAAAAAAAAACCTAATTATTAAAATTATCAATAATGATAACGATATTCAAAAAAAGGGATGGGCACCCCTCCAGCACATGCACACACATGTATAGGCTACATAGCATGTGAGCAAAGCGGAGCGGCGTGACGCTTAAATATTAGTACAAAAAACAAACATAGGTTACTGTTAGAAATGAACGACTTCCAACAAGTGCCTTTTCCTCCACGTCCTTTTATTGAGTTGTGAACAGACCATACAGAATCAAAATCACCAGCGCTGGGGGAGCCAGAAAAGATAGCTCAGCCTCCCCATATGTGACATGCAAATATATATGAAAATATCAAGGGGAGTTATCTGGTCTTATCCAATAGAATTATATATGACCTCATGCCATATCATATATACGTTGTATAACATTTATATAATAACTCCGAATATGGTCAATATCCGTTGAAAATACCCTCAGAACCTAGGGATCCTAGAAGACTTTCTATATGTAACAAAAGAAAGAAGAACAGAAAGGGGAGAGGGAGAAACTCTCCAGATGTTTGAACTTACACACATACATACAGAGGAATGTGCAAGCAAAGCATAAACTCTTCATAGAGCCTTTACACTCTTTGGCCTAATGGACATAGCTGAGACTAAAAAGACTTATATTTCTGACAATGGCCCCTTTGATAATGACAGTTATCATATAACAGAATTATCATATCACATGATCAGCATGTCCATTATTACAGAATAATACACGAAAAAATCCTTCAATCAAACATTTCCTTCAAATCATTAATACTTGATAGTTCTATTCGCTAGAGAATATTGAGAGGATACGAAAGTATTCATGGCACGATAAATCAACATCCTAATAAATCGGATAATACAGCATCCAACCAAGTTTCATTACCACTGCTTATAAGCACTTGTGTGTAAATTAGCAGATTTTTTAGCACAATCAGGTATAAAAGCGACTGTGCAAACATGACTTGATGGACTCAATGATACTTATTGCTAACTTCAATCAGCAATCTCGTTTTTCTTTTTTTTCTTTTTTCGTCTACTTCTCTTCCTCGTTCTCCTTTCGATAAGTGCTGGATATCCACCTCCACATAGGCTTATGCGCTCCCTGGGGACGGGGCTGCCTTCACTCTGCTAGCATGGATCCACTGCGGCTGGAGGTCAGTCAGAACACCGGTCCTTGTCACAGCGATCACAGTGGCAGGCCCAAGATAATTCGCTTCCCCAAGCTTTGTGGGTTTTAGACACTTCACCAACACCGACTGTCCTGGAACAAAGGGATGAGTTGGCTTTTCTGAGGGAAGAGGGAGAGAGAGAGAAACATCACCATTTATGCCATTTAACGTTCTAACAAGGGAATCCACATAATCTGCGATGATCACCTCCGTGTCACCTGTGGAAAGATTGCCAGCGCGACCTCTGACCCAAGGGGTCGGGAAAGGTCTACCCATGAGAATTTCAAATGGAGACATTTTTGTAGTGGCTGACGGAGACATTCTTATTTCCGTCAGTACGGCAGGCAACAAATCAACCCAATTTCTTCCCGTATCTAGACACGCTTTATTTAGACGTTCTTTTATCGTTTTATTAAGTCGTTCGGCGTTCGAACAAGATTCCGGATGGTACGGGATATGGAAATGCCAATTAATTTTCAGCTCTTTAGCTAATAATTGTGTAACTTTAGAAGTGAACGGAGTTCCATTGTCGCTTGCTATCACGGTCGGAATACCGAAGCGCGGTATAATTTCTTTTGCAAGAATCTTTACTACTGTCTTCGCGTCTTCTTTTCCACATGGAAAAGCTTCAGGCCACTTAGTAAATCGATCAATAATCACGAGCAAATACTTGTGATTTCCACATGGAGGCATGTGTGTAAAATCAATCTGTAAATATTGGAACGGAAGTTCTGGATGCGGTAAAGCATCATGGCGGATTGCCTTGTGCCTGTTGGTTTGAGCACACACTAGACAAGCATCCAATATCAACAAAGTATTTCTTCGAACATTGGCTATGCAGTATGATCGATTCAAATTTTGTATCACTTTCTCTTTCGACACATGTGATACACCATGATAATGTCTGCACAGCATTACAACTGTGGATGCTGGTAGTGCGATTCTACCTTGCTTATCTCTTAAAATACCAGCTTGATCTGGTTTCACTTCATTGGCTGCCCAATGAGTCAAATCCTCTTGAGTAGGATTTGCTTGCAGTATTTTAACATCCAAATCATTAATCAACGACGAATTCATCATCGGCACTTCATTGCTTTGTTCACTTACATGTGGACTACATATTGCTTCTTTTGCTGCCCATTTTGCTACTTCATCTGCAAATCTGTTTCCTTTGGCTTCATCAGATTCACCTGTTTTATGACCAGCTACTTTAATAACTGCAAGCTTCAATGGTTGCTGTGCTGCACTAATCAGTTCAGCCACAACATTATGATGCGAAATTGGTTTTCCGTCGGAGGTTTTGAAGTTTCTTTCCTCCCATAATTTAGCAAAATCATGGACTACACCGTACGCATATTTGGAGTCAGTGTATATATTGATGCACTGACCTTTAGCCAATTGACAAGCTCTTGTTAATGCAATCAGTTCTGCAACTTGTGCTGATTTATATGGCAGTGAATGCGCTTCAATTACTTTATCAGGTAATTCAACAATAGCGTAACCACACAAATATGTACTGTCATTTGGCTTAAAGCAGGATCCATCAATATACCAATGCTTTCCCTCCTCCAGGACAGACGTAGAAACGTCTGGCCTGCAGGCAGTAGAAGTTTGGATCCTGGTCAGGCAGTCATGGTCGTCACTCTCGAATTCACCTTGCGTCAGCAATCTGTGCAAATGTACAGTAGGGCCATGAAGAACAGAAGTTACTTTCAACGTTAAATTAGCAGTTGCTAACAAAATAGCCTCATAGCCTGAACGGCGTTGGGCAGTCATGTGTTGAGTAGAAATGTTATGCATGATGGCTCCTACCTGATGAGAGACATGCACAATGAGTGGATGCGATAAAACAACTTTTTCAGCATCTTGTATCATGACAGCTGTGGCGGCCACTGCACGCAAACAGGCTGGGAGTCCCCTGGCTACTGAATCCAGGGTCTTAGATAAATAAGCTACTGGACGGAAAGTGCCCCCATGCTCTTGGGCCAGGATTGCAGCGGCTGTGCCTCCGTTTTCGTACACGTACAAATGAAAGTCTTGGGTGTAACAAGGTAGGCCGAGGGCAGGCGGCCTTAAGAGTGAGGATTTCAAATGTCTGAATGCTTGATTCATCTCACTTGTCCATGTAATGTCCTCCATGTCACCCAGCGTAGCTTCACGCAGGATTTTGTCATACTTGGAACAGTTAGGCACCCACAGTCGACAGTAATTGACCAGTCCCAGAAAGCTTTGCATTTGCTTCCGTGTGGATGGATGCTTGAATGTAGCAATGGCTTTGATCCTGTCCGCAGACAGACGAACTTTTCCTTGTGACAGTTCATGTCCGAGGTAAGTAACCTTCCTCTGCACCCATTGAAGTTTCTCTTTAGATGCCTTGAATCCAGCTTCAGCTAGAATGTTGCACACAATCTTTGAGGCAGCAGCACACATGTCCTCAGAGGCACCAGTGACCAGAATGTCATCAGCATATTGGAGCAAGCAGGTGTCTGGTGGGAGTTTGACATCTTTCAGTGTATCGTGCACTACTGAGGAGAAGACAGCCGGAGAATCTCTGAACCCTTGAGGGAGTCTCGTCCACGTGTATTGACAATTCTGAAAACAAAATGCAAACAATGGCTGAGTGTCACGATCAACAGGAATGCTGAAAAAGGCTGAGCTTAAATCAATAACAGAATAAAATGTATGTGCTGAAGGAATTGAATTTATTATATTCTGCACATCTGGCACAATCGGAGCAAGTGGTTTTATCAAATCATTAATTTTTCTCAAATCTTGTGTTAAACGCCAAGAACCATTTGCTTTCTTAATTGGATTGATTGGTGTGTTATAAGGTGAATGAGTTCGGATCAGAATGCCTTGACTCAGGAATTGTTCAATGAGGGGTGAAATTCCCTCCTCTTTTTCCTTTGAAAGTGGGTATTGTTTTTGAAACACAGGCCTAGTGGTTATCAAATTCGCCCTATAGGGCTGAACATTTATTAACCCTACGTCATCTTTGTGTTTCGCCCACAATTGAGGGTTGACACCCGAAATTTCCGGTGTCAGCACAGTTGCAGATGAATCCTCAACAAGAGCACTTCCTGTATCGGTCGTAATGGAGAAAACTGCGGGAAACAGAAGTGTCAGAGAGTTAGATTCAAATTCCAATTTCATACCTAGCTTATGCATCAAGTCTCTACCTAATAGACAGAATGGTGAATTCGGTATGATTGCAAAAGCATGCATTTTAAACAATGACGGCACGTCATTACTGGTAATCGGTAAAGATGGTGTCAAATCGCATTTCACAGGAACATTATTTATGCCCACAGAATTAATTTTCTTTCCTGTGACGGAGCCTGAGTACACATTTGAACTTAGGGAGGAGACAGAGGCACCACTGTCAATCAGAAAGACATATGGTTTATGGTCAACTTTCAATTCAAGAAATGGCAAAACATGTGATTTATTTGGATATTGAATCGAAAGTAGTGAAAACTCAGACTCTTGATTCTGCGGGCCCCTTCATGCACGTTTCCATTCAGTCTGATACACAGGCTGTTGCTTCTGACTTGGAGAGAACGAAGGTTGGGGCCTTGGCCTATAGCCATCAGAGCGTCGACGCATCTGGTTCCTATTGGCCTGCTTCATTTCCAACTTCTGCCTGCAAAACTTGGCCACATGCCCTGTGCTGCCACAGCAGAAACATGTTAGAGGTTTTGGTCTATAACCGACCGGACGGTTCGGAGCTGAGGCATCAACCTGCAACATTATCGGAGTCTTACCTCGGGAGGAGACAAAGGCTCCTGCAGAGGAAAGCTCACGCAAACGTTTGCCAAGGTCATCAATTGACATAGTTAAAAAGTTATTCGTGGTGATTCGAATTAATTGAGCAGTCTCGTCATGCATATTGTTCAGAAACGTGTTCACAAACAACTGACAATTATCATCATCAACAGGGATGGCAGATTCTTCAATCCAAGCACGTTTAAATCTGTTAAAGAAAGCTACTGGACTCTCACCAGCTTTTTGTTTTGTATTAGCTGCATGGGAGATGTCTTGTTTAGCAGATGACAACTTCATTAAGAATGTTGTTAATTGTTTAAAAAAAAGTTGAAGTTTACCTGCATTGGCCCACACCCAATCAACATCGTAATCATCGTAATCATCCATCACGCGAACTCCACGAAAAGATCGCGACAAATCAACAGGTTCTGAATCTCTGATCAGAATACTACGGGCCGGTGGCGCGTCATGTATTGGACGTAACAGATCAATTTCTTCTATTAATTCTTCCTCAGTAATTTCAGCCGGGAGTGTTTTAGTTAATATGAAACGATAATCCCGCCCTGTCAATTGACTGTAAGCTGTCAGTCGCTTCAAAACTGAAACATACTGATGCGGAGTTTTAGTCGGATCTGGAAGTTCTTTGCAAATAGCTACAACGTCGGCAAGAGGCAACGGATGCACTTTAAAGCCGTCTGAAGTTTCCACGAAAGGAAACGTAGTCGCAGCCTTTAAATCAGGATACAGTTTATTTCTCACAGGCGTCTCACAAACTGCTGGAGTCTGAATGGACTCATATTTAGGAGGGTGGGGGACGCTTACATCGGCAGTGTGAGAGAAACTTTTTTTTTCTCTCACTCTGTGTGACTGGATTTTGAGCGGTCTGCGTCTCTCTATCAGGCTGCGCACTGAGTGCACCCTGGGAGGGAGACGATTTTTGATCTTTATTTCTTTCTGCAGTTTTATCTATCTCCGGTCCGCGATTCCAGTATTTTTTCATCGTTTCCCATGTTTTATAGGATCGTTTCATATAATCAAAATCCCAATTTGGATCACCCCAATTTCCAAAAATCATGTCTTTAGCACTTTGCATGTATGCATCTTTGAACGAACCTTCACGAGGAAACGGATCTAGCTGTGTTTTACCAGCTGACCAGCCAGCTAAATTTGATAGATATGGTTCTGTGAAAAATGCTTGATCATTCCGAATCATAAAATCTTTCGGCGTTTCATCAATTAGCGGCGGACTTATTTTATTTCCCATTTTAAGCCACACAAAAATTTCTCCTCTAATTCAGAGTTAACAATTTTTCAAAATAGTCAAATGAAAAAAAAAACAAAGGCAAATTGTTAGTACAGATAGGAAACAAAGAGATGGAGGGAAAAAATAGAAGGGGGGGGGGGGGAATTAGGCCTATGTATAGTCTATTCACAACCTCAAAAAATGAACGGAGTTATTCGAAATATCTCGCGAAGATACTTCCTAAAAAACAGGGGAAAGTGATCAATTTCCTCTGTTCATCCCGTATTTATCAAAACACGAGGTCAAACCCAAAACATCAAAAGAGGTAGCAATTCTCTTTTGTGCTCTTCCCGCGCTTTTTATCAAAAAACGCGAGGAACGACGTCATCCCGCAACGATATGAGGAGAAATCCAATTTAACAAAAAATAGTGAGGGGGATCAGACCTCCTTTTTTTGCTCTTCCCGCATTAATTCAAACGCGAGGATAACCATTCTCCCAATCGATTACGAGGATTTTACCAAATATGGTAAAACTTCACGGCACTAAAATTACAACAATAACTTTTTCTCAGCAAACAGTAAGAACCAACTCTCTCCCTTCTTTTAAAAGAGAAAAAATTAAATTCTTACCGCTTGGAGAAATCCCAGGACCGAGCCCCCAAATTGTTAGAAATGAACGACTTCCAACAAGTGCCTTTTCCTCCACGTCCTTTTATTGAGTTGTGAACAGACCATACAGAATCAAAATCACCAGCGCTGGGGGAGCCAGAAAAGATAGCTCAGCCTCCCCATATGTGACATGCAAATATATATGAAAATATCAAGGGGAGTTATCTGGTCTTATCCAATAGAATTATATATGACCTCATGCCATATCATATATACGTTGTATAACATTTATATAATAACTCCGAATATGGTCAATATCCGTTGAAAATACCCTCAGAACCTAGGGATCCTAGAAGACTTTCTATATGTAACAAAAGAAAGAAGAACAGAAAGGGGAGAGGGAGAAACTCTCCAGATGTTTGAACTTACACACATACATACAGAGGAATGTGCAAGCAAAGCATGAACTCTTCATAGAGCCTTTATACTCTTGGGCCTAATGGACATAGCTGAGACTAAAAAGACTTATATTTCTGACACCACCGTATCACAATAATAATCTTTTACATTGTAATCGTTTTATTATTAATATTTGGCATGTTTGTGTTGCGCGTCCGTGTGTGTTTAATAAGCAGGGTGTACAGTTTGTGCGTTGTGCACCTGCCTATAGGCACATATTACTAATGTGCATAATTAAATAACAAAAAGAAATTGCTTCATTGGCTTTAGACCAGGTTTTTGTTGGTCAATGGCGCAGTCTATTTCAGTTGCCTCAAAATACCAACGAGCCAACAAAGAACACCGATGGGCGAACAGATGAGCGCAAATGCATTTTCTATTAAACAACGTGACACAGGACGTAAAAATTATAACTGCTTCAGGCTGAAACTAGCAAAAAACACTTGTGTCGCGCCTAGCACCGCATTGCGCCAGGTGTATGATACACTCTAAAAAATGCTGGGTTGTTTTAACCCAACTTTGGGTCAAATATGGACTAACCCAGCCGTTGGGTTAAATTTTTACATTACATTTTTAACCCAACATTTCGGGTTTGTCCATATTTGACCCAAAATTGGGTTAAAACAACCCAGCATTTTTTAGAGTGTAGGGCCCTACATGTTAGAGAAAACCTACTGTGCCTGAAAAACTTTATTTACTTTGGATCTTTGATATATTGTACTTGTTCTTCTTTGTACTCATTTTTTAAAGCTACACTGTGTAACTCTTTTAGTTTATTCTTAGCTAAAAACACTTAGTTCTTTCAAAAATATATGTGCTCATTAATGTATATTTTAGGGCTGTGCAAAAGTTAATTGCGATTAATCGCATCCAAAATAAAAGTCTGTGTTTACATAGTATATTTGTGTGTGCTGTATATAATTATTTTGTATATATAAATACACACACATGCATGTATATGTTTAAGAAAATGTGTTATTCCTATATAAAATATTTATATTTATATAATATAGATTATGTATTTATATATATATATATACAGAATTTAAGCGCAAATAATTCTTAAATATATACATGCATGCATAGGTATTTATATATACAAAATAATTATATACAGCACACTCAAATATATTATGTAAAACAGACTTTTATTTTGTATGCGATTAATCGCAATTAACTTTTGCACAGCCCTAGTATATTTATTTCGTTCAAATAATAAAGTATTATTGTGAGTGTATAATATGCCATTGAAAATACATACGGGTAAGGAGTTCTAATGTCGGTCGCCATCTTGAAAGTACATTAGCCAAAGAGGGACATATACCCGTTAATTCAAGCTTCGCCTTTCGCATTTACGTTTGAGTTAACACTCATGGACGAGGTCGAACTGGAAGCCATGTTAATCTTGGACTATATTGGCCACCGTAGGAGTTAAAACGAAATCGGAATTGAGAGGAACAGAAACTAATATTCACTGAATGGTCAAATACCTTTTCACCGCTAGATGGGGGTAAAAATCACACAGTGTAGCTTTAACAAAAATAACAATATCATGATATATCGCTATTGTGAAATAAAATTAATCATATTGTGAAATAAAATTTTGGTCATACAGTATATTACATACAGAATGAGCTGACTCCTTTTTTTCTTTTTTATCTTGACAGAAGAATGAGCTTCAGGATGCTTTGTTGGAGAGAAAACGGCTCAATCGTGAGCTGCTTAGTCACATCCTGAAGGCTGCACAGTACGAGAAGGTAAGAGATGGTCATCACTCACCAGCCGAGCTCATCAGATCAATGGCTGCTCATTACATGGCTCTTCTGAGAACATGTGCCTGAAGGGCTCTTCTCTGCATCTCATCGGCAGTATTGATCTTATCGTGTCCCTGTCTGGTCAATATATCCGCCTTGTTTGTTTTGACCAGATTTATCTCAATGAAACTCAATGGGGTTTTGCCTGTATGCATTTATTATGGTTTGAAATCGGCCTCCATGATGTGACAAACGTGTCGACATGCAAATTGGAGATCATCAGAAAGTGAAAGACTGTGACACCCGAACAGGGGTATCAACGTGAGTAGTGAATCTGCAGAGGAGTGGATATCGTACTAACACAGGACCGCGGAGAGTGGCAGTCCATGGCACTCATTGTGTTAATAGTGTCAATTTCACCAGTGCTTTTTGCCAAGCTGACGGGCCATGGTTTGGCAGTCTCTCTCCGAATAATCCACAGACTGTTCCTCTCCTCTAACAGCAAAAAGGGGCCATCTGTCACAACCCCAGACAAGCGTCTGAGATAAAATGTCTTCTGTTTAATCAGGTTGTGTTGTCCGCTCCCATTCCCATTCCCTCAATGATCAAAGACTCATTTTCCAGCATTCAGCGGTGCTAACAAGGCAGAAGAGAGTAGGTAAATAACCCCAAGTGGGACGGGTCGGTCTGTCACACGCTTCGGCACCAGGCGCAATCTCATATACCGATCTTAGATCGATACGAGATGTGAATCAACCTGCCCATTTCTCTGAGCCTCTAAGCAGGATGAAATGTGTCCTAATAAATGAGACAGAGTACGGGCGTTGCCAGCCACAAGTGCGTGATATATTGAGTGGTGAATTTTGATTGGTGGATGGGGTTCTTGTTTGACTGTGTCCTGAGTTGACCCTCTTCTGCACTCATCGGGTGATTGGTTGTTTCTCTGAGCTCTGCCAGCATCGTGAGTCAATGTAAAAGTCAAACGCATTTCTGAACACTGAATCTTTATTTTTAGAACTGTTGCCTTAGATACAAATCACCTGATTTTTTTTGTATTGTTTAGCCCACAATGCCGTAGCTTTATGTTTCAAGCCTCAAAGAATCAGGGTGCCTTTTATGGGAGTGACAAAAGCTACTAAAATAATCTATCAAAAAGATTAATTCTGTGCTCTCATGGTCTATTGTAAAATGCATCCAAGCATTGATGCAGAGTCAGCTGTTTTGCTTCCATTTGTTGTGGCCATTATTAAATGTCCAACAGCTGAAGTCTGGCCAAGCTTCCTCTGTTAACTCAGTTTTTCATTGTTTAAGAGACATTATTGTAAGTTTAGCTGGACTTTTGGGGCTGTAAACCGATGTATCCTCATCTCTCCCCAACTCTTTCACTCCGTAGGTAAAGTCAGACTATGATCAGCTCAGAAAGGCCTTTGGCTGTGTGAGTCAAGAGAGAGACTTGGCCAGGCAGGAGAAGGCTCAGCTCCAAGACAAACTGGAGAACCTTGAGCAAGTCCTAAAGGTAAGATCATTCTTGCATATTGACTAAGGATCGATTCAAGTCCAACCAGGATCCAATTAATCTTGCAAATGTTATTAAATATCTTTAATGTTAAGAATACTACTCATTTAGAAGAGTTTAGAGATTGCCTTGGCTTGCACTGACCAAAATACTGTAAACTGAATGCTTATCATATAATTAAAATCCTTTCCCCCATGACAGCTTTTATCATATACTGTAGCCTATACTAGTAAACCAATCGGTAATGTTTACAATCATCTTTCATGTTAGGATCTTGCTTTTAAAGGAAAAACTGATATCAGCTGGGATCATGTTGTTTCATTTATCAGACTTGTTTCTGCCGGCATCATGTTGCTGACTTATTGTTCAATGAAAAGTGTTCCTGCTCTTTTCGGCTTATCGACTGCTTATGTCATGTATCTTGAAAGGAAAAAAAGCTCTTATAACAAGAAATCGACTGCTCTTCTTTAAAGGGATAAATATGTATTTATCTCTCTTAACTTTTTATTGACTGTGTGATAAATGAGGTGAGATGAGAAAAAGTAGAACTAGTATAGGAATGAGTTGAGTAGAAAACTGTTTTCTGTAAAATGTCAGAATTCCTTGTGATGATGTCTGAAGATTTCTCTCTTGCTCCTCAGAAATGCATAATCATTCCAGGCAAAGCGGCAGGGCTGTAATAAAAGATTTTCTTTAAAAAAAAAAAAAAAAAATAGCTTCTTGAATTTCCGTTTGAAATGTTTCATTTGAACTGTCCAATGGGCAAACCATCTATTTTAAATCTTAAGCTCTTAACAGGATAGTCTCCCCCAAAAAGGATAATTCTGTCACCGTTTACTGACCCTCGTGTTTTTTATTTTATTTTTATTTTTGGTCAGTCATTCTTCAAAATATCTTGGTTTTGTGTTTTTTTTTTGTGTTGTTTTTTTTTTTGCAGAAGAAATAAAGTCATACAGGTTTGGAATGACGTGTGTGTGAGCCAGTGATGACAGAATTTTCATTTTTGGGTAAACAATCCTTTTAACACATGTTGATTTGACTCATGCAATTCATATTTTTATGCTTTCTAGTTTATTAAATGTTCATTAGAATCTTTCTTAATACGCAGGGTAGTTTCCTGTCCCCTGAAGCTCTTCAGCTGGTCATGATTTAATGATTATGCAAAGCATCGAGTTGAATAGACATGTGAGTGCGCAAGGTTTGTGAATGCTTCGTGCTGAAAACACTTCCACCAAAGTCACTAAAGAAAAGAGGCTTTAATTCTCTTGAAGAGAATGGAGGTGCGGACAGGGAGAGAAATGGGGAGAAAAGATGGATCTTAGACCTTATTCGCTTTTTAAAAAAGAAGTTTTTTAAGCCTCACAACACATCTGATATGTTTGTTCCGATTCCTGTCCGGTTTAACTTCATCTTGAATAAAGGAGAAAAAAACTTGAGCCGAAGCGGCCTATTATAGTAGTCATTGTGTGTTGTGTTTTTATTAATCAGTTTTATTCTCGGTTTTCTGTATTTTCACAGAACATGTTGTATTTACCAAGCGCTTCCCGTCAACGGCTGTTGGTGTCATCACTCACTGTCACTATTACGCTTAATGTGTCTGTTAAAGTGCCTGTGTGGTTATTCATGATGTTGTTTCTCAGATCTTTGTCCAGAGCCTGAAAACAGCAGGTCAGAACAGTGATTAATTGTTCTGTTCTACAATGTATGTTTAAGAAAGCAGGGGTTTCTACAAACACGTCCTAATTCTAACACAATCCCCTTTTTTCTCTTTCTGTTTTTCTATTTATTTCTCAGCATATGCGAGAGGCTGCGGATCGGCGGCAGCAATTGGAGGCAGAGCATGAGCAGGCCCTGGTGTTCCTCAACTCCAGACAGCAGGAGATCAGCCTTCTGCAGAAGGTAAAAACCTCAGTGATCCTCAAACCGGTCTGTGCACACACACACACGCACACACACACTCACAGTTTGGGTGTTTCTTAAACTATGGCCACTTATATGTTCCATGGGGTGATTTTTATTTATTTAACTTTTCAAATTCCTTTTATTGATTGTGATTGTTTTATACTCATTCTAGATATAAACGTTTAATATTAAAGTGTGATTTTTTTTTTTAAATAATAAAGTATTTACAATTTAGTTATGTATACGATTGTTAAAAAGTTTGGGGTCTGTAAAATTTGTTTTTCAAAAAAGTCTCTTATATTGAGCAAGACAGCATTTATTTGATAAAACAAATACAGTAACATTTTTAAATACTGTTATAATTTAAAATTACTCTTTTCTATTTGAATATATTTTTAAATATAATGTATTCCTGTGAATTATTTTTTTATTAATGTCAATGTTGGAATCAGTTGCACTCTTTGTTTTATTGAAAATATAATACATTTTGTTCAATACAATTGTTTTTCACCAATTACAGCAATTTCTACCCCAACCCAGTGAACATAATATATAAATATATATATATATATATATATATATATATATATTCCTTTTCAGATTTCTCCATAAATGACAAAATCACAGTTTATATAAACAATTTATATAAAAATTCTTGAAACTTCTAGCTATAAAATTAGTTATAGCTAACCAGAGGAGTCAGACATTTAATTCCTAAAACATTTTAAATATAAGCTTTTCACAGCACAGATCACTATGTCGAACCAGTTCAATTCCTCATGTCAACATCATATTCATCTGTTATTTATTATATATAAGGATTATGACATGCCGTACTTCCTTTCCAGTCTTTCTGCAGAAGTTGACGTAAGGATAAGAAAATGGTCTAATGTGGAAGCAGTAAATATTCTGGCTGGGCTGGATAAAATCAGTGATAGGATCATGGCTGCTTTCCTTTGTGTCTGCGGCCTTTCAGGAAGGAGCAGCGACAGGCAAACAAAGCAATTAGAGCCGACAGCAGACACCGGATCAGTGCAGATCCCTGGGGAGCGGTTCAACAGAGCTTTCACCTCTCGAACATACACAACACAGACATATATGCACAAATGACTTACTGATACAAGTCTCATCATGGCAATCATAGCTTGTCTATGTACAGTATCTCTCAATTTCCAGCTTGCCTACAAACACTCAGTTTTCACTGTAATATTACTCACTTTACTTATGATGAGTAACTGCTGTAAACTCTGACTCCCATTTTTGCCCTTCAGATACTGAATTTCCCCTCTGGGATCAATAAATATGTCTGAAATTAGATGAAGTAGCTTTGCCAAATAAATCTTGGCAAATCTTTCAGAATCACTGTGAGATTATAATGTCCTACTGACGTTGCAGTTACTTTCTGAGGTTTGAGTTTGTCGGGCTTTGAGTGAATGGAATTGCGTTTGTACTGCTAAACTAAATGCGCTATCTCTTATTTTCAGGTTCAAGCTGAAACTGAAAAAGAGCGTGAAGAAGTGGTGCATCTGCTAGAGGTAAAATTTAATCTACTTCTTTTCATTCTGTCCTTTGGCATCCTTATAGCATGGTCAGCAGAGTCTGCCTTGCGTGCAAAAAAGATCCGTCTACCCCAATTATCTGATAAGTTTTGAAGGGACAGGTTAGGCCTGTCTGGATCCCTCTTGTGTTTGATAAAGACCACCATGTCTGACAGTCGGGCCGGTCTGAGAAGCATCTACTTGTCACGTACTGTCTGCTTAATCTGAGGAGAGCTTATGTACTGTATGTTCCCTACCGTTCAGTGGTTCCTAATTTTTATGACCTTCATAATTTTTGCCTCTTCCCATATTTAATATTGTTTTATACCCTGCAATTTTGTCCTTAGACATTTAGTTCATCTTTTTTTCCAACGTTGAATATTATGTTATATTATTTAGTTTTGTGTTATTTTTCATCTCCCCTGTCATTCTGATTTATATTTATTTGTTTTCCCTTTGTGTTTAAACAGAGCCATATGGACAAAATGCAGGTACACACACTCTCACTCATGTAGTTTTTTTTTGCAACCTTCCATATCAGTTTTTTTCTCATTAAAGACATACAAACAACATGGACCACGGCACCCCTCATGAAATATACGTTTATTCAAGTGTGCTGTTAGTATACTACTTTCAAACTGGAAATAAGAAAGGTAATATTTCATTTACTTTTTATATACTTCTCAGAAATATACTTAAAATTGCACTTAAGTATACTTGATTTATACAGACAGAAACGTATATTGCATATTTGGCCTACACTCAAAAAGAATTCTTGGCTTGTAGTTGTGTTTATTCTTTTGATTGAGTAGCCTATTAAATACTTTTTTCCCCACATAGTTTTACATTGGCTACTGTCTTATAATCTTAGATTTTTTGGGGGGGTCACAATTTACTTTTTCCAAACCCATGTATTTAGAATTTACTCTTACTATTTGCTGCAAATAGCACACAAAAGCACTATAAACACATTGAATGCTCTACATTCACAGGTTTCTGAGACCGTAGTCATAGCTTTGAGTAAATATCTGACTGAAATGTTATGATTACCTTCCTGTAATAACAATATTAGGGGTTGGTAAAAAATGCCCGAATTTCCATTTTTGGGTGACCTGTGAGAGTGACTCTCATAGTTAAAACCATTGCATTATTGTGTACCAGTTGAGTATCTCCGCTGCTGCACTCATCTGTGTGGCCATGAATTGTTTTCTGTTGAAGAGTTAAGAGTTTAACAAACAAAATCAACTTTTCCTGTGGCTGTGACGAGCTGTTTCATCAGGTCATTTGTTGTTGGTGTAAAACAGGACCTGGTGAAATTATGGCAGAATGGTCAGGAACAGTTCCAGTTATATTTCCACTTGAGCTTGGTTCGCCACAGCGCGATTACAAACTCTTTTTTGGCTGTGACGTCGCCAGTCAGGATTGGTCACTTGTCTGTTGCCTGGCTTAGTGCACTATTTGAGTGTAAATAATGCAAATAATTAATGATAATGTTAAAAGAAATATCTGATCATCCTCAATATTGCTATTTACATCTCATATAACCTGTAACCTCTTACATTATAAGACAATGACTGACTGACGCATTTCTATTACACCTTACAGGGAAAAATGAAACCATATCTGTACAGGCTGGGCCGGATTGGCACAAAATAGAACAGTTAAGCAATGAGAACATTAGGCCAGACAGTGGAAAAGTTTAAGTATGGTATTATAATCCGTTAGATAATACTCTTAACCTGTGTGTGTGTGTGTGTGTGTGTGTGTGTGTGCCTTTGGCATTAAAAAGTGCTCTCATTGCATGCTTTGATGCAGTTGCTGTGTTAAGCCATTATTCATTTGCTTTCCTGGTAATATGAATTAAATTAATTTATCTTAGGTATCTATTTACAAGCAGATAAGTTGTCTTTATATTTGTTGTGTGTGTCATATTAATAAACTATAGATATTTCTGTAGCTCAGTGGTTAGTGATCCAGAAGTGGTTCGCAAGAAAAAAGCAATGCTAAATGCAAATGCAGCTAAGTCTATATCTGTTCATAATCGCTGCAACGGGTCATAAAACTGCAGAAAGGGTTATCGGCTCTAACCTCCCCTCCGTGGATGCTATATACACCCAGCGCTGCAGGAGGAAAGCACAGAGCATCCTTAGGGACAAACACCACCACCCAGCTTATGCTCTGTTTAAGTGGGTGGACACAGGCTACAATCTGAGACACCGCAGGCCTGCGAGCATCAGCACTCACAAGGCCTGTCTGTTTAACAGCTTCTCTTCAGCCACTTTTAGGTTAGTGGCACAGGACATTAAGGAGGGTAAGCGGTACCTCTAGTGAGAGTTAGTAGAGATGTAGGTGCAACTTTACTTATACTCAATGTGTGAAAGGGACCGTCCAAATAAAGTGAAAGTGAATTTTTTTTTATGTTAAGTGCTCACGGAACAGATGAGTTTTCAGTTGTCTTTTGAATTCTGCATTCAGGATCAGGGTGGGCAGATCAGGTGGGATTTTATCTTTTATAATGAGTACTTATTTAAATTAGAAAGTCTATTTGTACATAGTTTCTTTCTTTTTGCACTTAAAATGTTTGCTGCTCCTTGCTCTCCCTTAAAATATATATATATATATATATATATATATAAAAGCTGACTCTGAGAAACGCATGAGACTTCCAATGTACCTGAACTAACTTTACTAACTTAACTTTAATCACACAGAATGCATTTTTTGCATTTCCATATCTTTCCATGTAAACATGGACTAGACGAATGCATTTGACCGTTGTGCTCGCGTTTCGTGCCTTTTGCAGCGTATTGTGGATCACACAGTGTTCTAAATTCAGTGTACATTTGAAAAATAAAGTGACTGATTTTATTTTTGTTCATTCCACTGCCCTGCTTCTCACGCTTTTAACCACTAAAGTGTGTTTGTTTCAATGATCCCTTAAGAATATCAGATTAAATGGGCTTATTAACTTCTAAAATGGAAAAAAAAAAAAAAAAAAACCAAAAAAACAATTCCCATATCATGTTCTTATTGTCACTGGTTGTGCATTCAATCAAACTTTACAGCATTTTATCCAAAATGTATTCAGTGCTGGGTAATATGTCTAATAGCAGGGATTTTGCTAATGATACAGTATTTGGCCCGGTGTTTGTTCTATGTGCTAGGCTGGTAAATCACACCTCTGCTGTGTATGTGTTTACAAAATTGTCTGTTTTCCTGTTAATAATTTTGCATATGGTTGGGTGTAATTTTGTGTAATATTGCTGGTTCCTGAAGCCAAACCATTTGAGAACTACTGCTACAGTTCAGCGTATTTCTCCTGTCTATTTATTCCTATGTATGATATAAGCAATTTGATTTCATATTTTGAGTAATTCTTTCCTGTGTATTCCTTACTCTGTCCCTTAAAGGTCAAGGTTCATGACTTAGAGCAGAAATGCCGGACACGGAGTGAGCAGTGCAATATTTTGTCAAAAAAGCTGGAGAAATATCACCTGGGGTCAGACACTGAAGATACGCTCCACATTGACTCGCAGGAGAAAAACCTGAGCAACAGTTACAACAGCCTACAGCACCAGGCAGAAAAAAGTGAGCAAAGCATTTTTTTAAAACAGTTTCCCCCCCTCACATGAACTATAGTCTTCACAAAATCATGGGAAGTTGTTATAACATTTTTCTATCCCTTCTGGCCTTCCTGAAATGTCTCTAATTTAAATGAAAAGGTCTTTTCATATCACTGTATTTTGGATGTTTCCATAGTATTAGCATTTTCGACTAACGTTTCTTTCTTTAAAGTCCCTTGGAGAAGTATGTACAGTAAACAACATTGAATATATTCATTTCCAGGTAACAGGTTAGCATGTGTAGTCCACTGAGGAAGATGCATGACGCAGAATGAAATAAACAAGGAAACGTAAACACTTGGTGAACTTCAGAAAAAACACTACACATCAAACATAGATGTTAATGTGGAACTTAAATACATTGAAGCTGTGAATCAAAGAAACAGGGAACAGGTGCACTATCAGAAACCATAGCAACAAATTACTAGAACTCAGGCAAAACAGTGACAGGGAAAATTTGTTCAGATCCCTCTTATTGTTCAATGATCAAAGTCATTGATTTCCATTATAACTCATGCTTGCAGGTGATGAGAGATCTGATGGAACTCCACTGGTCTCAGAATTGCCCATAGTACAGCAACACAAGATTGACAAGCCAGAGCAGCTGTCGGTCAAACCCACCATCCAAACCCAGAGTCGCTCCAGCAGCCCCATGCAAGCATCCCTCTCAGAGGTTTGTCTCCCTCAGTCACAGCGACACGGTGATCATTCGGTTAACCGATGGCCACGAGCAGATAGCGGTATCTGTTTATCTGCCTGTATTTTACTCAAGAGAGAAGAAATGTGCTCATTTCATGCTTTTATAATTGCCCCCCTCTCTCTCTCTCTATAATTAGATACATATATGACCTCCTATCAGATGTTTGGGTGAAAGACTGTCTGATGCTTTAGATGCCTAAATGTGTGATTTCATTTACACATACAGTAAACAAATGAATTTCTTTCCTAAAGTCTCAGTGGAATGTGGACAATTAAAGGGGTGATGAACTGAGAAATCTAATTTTCCTTGAGCTTTGGTCATCATATTATAAAAATATCCTGTAAGTTTCAGAAGTGAAAACGTCCTTATTAGTCCAATAAAAGCTTTTATTGACACCAGCCTCAGCAAGCGACTCGTTTTTAAAAGTGGGGAACTATGACGTCAAAGAGGATAAAACACCACCCCCGCAGAAGAAGATCAACGCCTACTTCAACACGGCCGGTTTAGCCCCGCCCACCGATTCGCGCATTACACGCATAGCTTGAGAGTGAAACTCATTATAATATGCAAAACTGTTATCGACTCACAGCAGTGGGTGTTTGTCTTCAGTGCAAGACGCCCATAAAAACCGAGCGTTTTTGAGCTGGGCTCAAAACTAGGGTAGAAAATAGCCTATTACTTATTTATTTTGATGTTTTTTAATCTAAAAACCAAGCGAACATCATAAGTTGACCTCAGACAACAATATAAAAAAAAATTTAAAAAATCAGTTCATGACCCCTTTAACAGTTAAATGTGAAAAGTAAAATTGTTTAAATGTTAAAATATTCACTTTTGTCCCAGCTATAAATCATTTAAATCATTAAATTGTTTATTTTGCCAATAAACTGTAAAGACTATGACTCGATGCTTCTATAAAAACATTGTGCTGTTTGTTTGAGCGTCTCAGCCAGCTTGACACAGCCAAATTGGCTTAACCAATGGCGTGAGTTCTTGACCAATGGCAAAACCTGTTTAAAAACAGTCATTGTTTTTGCAGTTCCGTTTGGTGATGCAATCACCACCATAGAAATTTCAAACTTCAGCTTTATATTTTCCCTGGCTATGTGATTGACATCAATGCAAATAGGTAATAATCATCTCCGCTCTGTGCACTTAATCATACATGAATCAGATCATCCATGAACACTTGCATGCACTGTGCACATTGGGAGCAGGACTGTAAATAAAAGGATGTTATGTAATGATCCTCACACAAACACTCTCATAGTACATTGCCATAAGTACATTTATGTTGTGATGTGTGGAATTTAAAGATAAAGATCAAGTGTGTCAGCTGATTTCCTCTGTCCAGATGGATGATGAGGTGAGACCAGCTCCAAGAACCAAGGCAAGATACACAGGTCAGGTCCGCCTCTGCACTGCCCGCTACAGGTACTTTTCTTACCACTTACCCTCTATATACAGTATATATAAGTACTGTTCAAAATTTTGGGGTGGCTATGAAAGCGAGGCTGTGAGGGATAGACTTTGTTAGACTTACATCTGCTGTAAAAAGCTATATAAAACTCCTCGATCACTTATAATTTTCCACAGCTTATATTGTCAGGAGCTTTTTGTCTACTGATATTTTTTATTTATTTATTTTTTTCAGAAGAACAATCCAAAAACACATTAAATAACGATACAACCACTTGAAGAGATGGATGTCCATCCCTTACAGGCTCGCTTTAATTCCCATCAAAAATTAAAGATGGCGCTGCTGGGAATAAGGTCTATTAGAATGATTTCTGGAATATCATATGAAACTGATAAATGGAGTAATTTTGCTTTTCCATCACAGGAATCAATTACATTTTAAAATAGGCCTATATTAAAATAGAAAACAGTCATAGTGTTCCATGTACAAAGCATTGCAAATCTTACTGACTTTCTGAGTAAAAGGTATATATCTATTACACACATACTTGAACTTATACATATATATGTGTGTTTGTATTTTACTGTTTTTTTTTGTTTTCTTTTCCACTCACTGTCTGGTGTTTTGGTCAGTTATAATCCCTATGATGGACCTAATGAGCATCCGGAAGCAGAGCTCCCTCTTGTGGCAGGAAAATACTTGTACGTATATGGAGGCATGGATGATGATGGATTTTATGAAGGTAATTGAGTTATGTGAGAGGCGTAATTAATGTTCAAAATTAAGAGTTTAAATTAAGAAAATACCTGGGGCCTAATGTATAAACGTTGTGTACACACAAAATGGGTATATAAATGTGCGTAGGCAATTTTCTACGCACCAGGGACATTTCCTCCAAGGAGGCAGTACCTCCTCAAAAAAATAGGATGAGAAAATAATTCATATTACAAAAATAAAACAACACGATATTACAAAATTTGACACCAAAAAATGTATAAATGTATAAAACATTTGTAAAAAATGTAGGGGGTGAATGTGCACGAATGGTGGAAAGTCCAACGCATTCTCATCCTTTAGCGTCATATAGAACGCTATATGACAAAACTGCGCTATACTACACACATGGCACCCGTTATCGTTAATATAACACGCGCTGTGAGTGCTAAGTTTAGGTGTGGGCTAGGGTCTGCGTGTCATATTCACGCTTAAGGATTTATGACGTCTTGGGTTCGCGTGTTATATTAACGATAAAGGGTGCCATGTGCGTATTATTGCGCCGTTTTGTCATATACCGTTTTATGTGACGCTAAAGGATGAGAACGGGCTGGAAAGTCACATGAAAGGAGGCAATGCCTACATCGCATTGTGATTGGTTATGATTGGCTCTGATTGGTTTGTGTTATATCATTACTTCAAAATCAAAATTGCCTGAAAACATAATGACTGTTTTTTTTTTTAGTGAGCAATAAGTTTAGTGAAATTACTGCTCTTAAACCGGAGAGTTGCTAGGCCTCCTCTTGCTATAGAGAATTATGTTTCTAAGGCCTCTGCTCCCCAGAGCTCCGCCTGGAGAGCAGTTCTCACTAGTTAGGCTCCAGACGAGCCTCTTTGAAGCTGTCCTGACTGTAGAACAAAGTTAGGCCTCTTCTCGCTTTAGAGAGTCATCATGCAGAGGCCTCCGTTCTTAGAGCCCAGCTAGGCAGTTACAGGCTCTCTGTAAGCCTCCTTGGTACTCCTGGGTTGGGAATGTTGTTTGGCCTCCTCTCGTTATAGACAGTCATTCTGTTAGAGGCCTCTGCTTACCTGAGCTGCTGGCCCTATTATGTAGCCTCCTTGACAGGTGTAAGACGTAGTGCTGAGGCCTCCGTTCCATGAGCTCAGCCAGGGGCTAAGCTTCTAGGCTCTCTGTGAGCCTCCTTGGCTACTGCACTTAAACCGGACCACTATAGGGTAATCACCTGACTCTACCTGGATAGCAATTCTGAGTTGTTATGCTCTCTGTGAGCTTCTTTGGGAAACTAACCTAGGTGTAGAATGTGTTTAGGCTTGCTTTGGCTTTAGAGAAGCATCACATCGAGGCATCTGTTCTCAGAGCTCCTTTCATTGACCACATTCCCTTAAAGGTATTCTCAGCAGGAATACTAAACCCTTGAGCTCTGCCTGTGGACTGTGTTTCTTTTTTGGCTCAGCCCTGCAGGGAAGGGAGAAAGGGCACAAGCCTGGACTTTCTCTAATAGAGTATGCTTTAATGTCAGCCGATGAGGCACTCATCCCTTCATCAAGGTGGAGTGGGCATTCATTCCCCCAAGTTGCCTTGAGGGGGCACAGTGCATGTTCTCCTTTCGAATGGGGAACGTCTCAGGTTACACATGTAACCATGGTTCCCTGAGAAAGGGAATGAGACACTGCGTCTCCTTTCTTCAGGTATTCCTCCAATTCTCCTTCAGGTAAAGAAGTTGCATCAATTGTGCGTCATAGGTTGTCAGGTGCCAATGTCAAGTTCATTGTGTTTTCACTTGTGCTTCAGACACTGGCCATGCCCAAAGTGTCCTCTAGGGGTCTCTTTCACTTCTTAGGGGCTATGCTTACATGCGTGACCTGAAATGTTTATACATGAGGCCCCAGATCTATAATCATCCAACATCTAAAAAAAAATCCTAACAACTTTTGCTAATGGATAAATGATACATAGACAAGTAACAGTGAATTTAATCATTAAGCATTACATGACAGCATGTATTATAATGACATGCTTACAAAATTCATCACAATTACATTTTATGTAATGAGATCTGTTGCAGCTTATGAGATCTTTCTTTTTGTCTTTGTTCTAGGAGAGCTGTTGGATGGGCAGCGTGGCCTGGTTCCCTCTAATTTTGTGGAATTTGTCCAGGACAAGGAAAAGCCATCTATCGATGGAGAAGAGGAGCAGGGCAGGCTGGAGCAGAGCTGTCTGAGCCTGACTGCCATAGATGGAGCTGCTCCTCTAGACAGCCTTAGCAGTGATGCCCTCGGCCACTGCAGCAACGGGACAGGCGCTCTGGACCGAGAGGAGCTGGGCGACAACATCGTGCCTTACCCTAGGAAGATCAACCTGATCAAACAGCTGGCAAGAAGTGTGATAGTGGCTTGGGAAGCGCCTCTGGTGCCCCTCGGTTGGGGCAACATCAACGGCTACAATATCTTAGTGGATGGGGAAGTGCGTTCCTCTGTGCCATTTGGGGGCAGGACCAAACTGCTTCTTGAGAAGCTAGACTTGGCTGCTTGTACCTACCGTGTGTCGGTACAGAGCGTGACGGACAGGGGTCTTTCCGATGAGTTGCGCTGCACCTTGCTGGTGGGCCGCAATGTTGTGGTGGCCCCCACTTGCCTGCGCATGGATGACATCTTGCGGGACTCCGCTGAACTTTCCTGGCTGCCCAGTAATAGTAACTACTCACATGTAGTGCACTTAGATGGTGTGGAGCATGCTGTGGTCAAGCCGTGCTCTTACAAACTGCGTTTTGTGAACCTGAAGGCTGCCACAGTGTACAAGGTAAAAGTGTTGGCCAAACCTCACCAGGTGCCCTGGCACATGCCCCTGGAGCAGAGAGAGAAGAGAGAGGCTGGGGTGGAGTTCTGCACCCAGGCTGCAGGCAAGTTTCAACTCTAATATTGTTCAGATATCGCGCCAATGTTGAGATGCATAGACCTATATTTTCTAGGTTAGATTGTGATCCACAAATTCATATTAGATCCAATTTGATTTATTTGTGATTCATTTGTGTGTATTTCATTTATAAGTTATTATTTAATGTCTCTGATATTGCTGTTTTTGATCTATTTATTTAAACAACATGCTCATAAGTGTCATTCGTTCGTAAATTAAACTACACTGTTGCGCTGCATGTTTGATTAACTAAAAATAGCCAGTTCAAAAGAGTCATTTGTTTGTGAATCACAATACAATGTTTTGCTGTGCGTTTTAGATTCACTTCAAATAACCAGTTCATAAGATTCATTTGATTGTGGATTGAACTACACTATGGGCCCTATTTTAACGATCTGAAACGCAAGTTATCAAGCGCAAAGTGCAAGTAACTTTGTGGGCGGGTCTTGGCCGCTGTTGCTATTTTACCAGCGGGATAAATGACTCTTGCGCCCGGTGCAAGTTTCAAAGGGGTTGGTCTGAAGTAGCCTCATTATTCATAGGTGTGATTTGGGCGTAACGTGAAAAACCAATCAGAGCATCATTCAACATACCCTTTAAGAGCAGGTGCGTATGTTGCATGATGGATTGTTATTATAACGGCGGGTTTACCAGGCGCGCGCAAGGAGCCGATGTTGACAGCCGATAAGACTGACGTTCTTGTCAGGGCAGTGAAAGACAGAGAAGTGACGTTGTATGGGGATGGGAGAAACCCACCCAAATCTGCGTCGGTTAAACATGATATACATATGTTTCTTGCCACTATTGGGCAAACAGGTCTCAGCCACCGAGGAAAATTCAAAAGAAAGTCCATTATTTTTTGCAATATACAGCTTTTGATTTCATCACATTCAAAACATACAGTGAAAACACATTAATAGCTCTGGTAAAATCATCAGTAGGGGAGCAGGAACCTTCTAGCTTAGTACAATCGTACATTTTTAACAGGTTCTAAAGTCTACAGTAGAGTTAGCTCAGTAGATTGTGCTGCTTACAGAAAGTGCTGCTGAACAAACAGATTTTCACACAGCCACTGAAAATAGGCAAAGAGTAAAATTCTGCTCTTGACATTATAAGAATCGACATCAGGATTTATTAAATGTAGATCAGAAAATCAGTATTTTTACCCACTAAGGCTAAAACTCTCACTTAAACAGAGCATACACAGTCTTCCCTGAGATAGACTAGAAAACAGCTATTCTTGTTGTTCTGATTAGCACAACACTCCACTTAACATAGTCGAAGGCAACAGAAAAAGATTTAGTGTGGCTAATTGGATTAATTAATTAGTCGAGACACTTGGAAGTAATATATGCTCTTAATTCAGCTGTGAAGCTGTTGGAATGACCATATTACTGTAAACTTGAGCTCAAGCTAATTAATCTAGTGAACACAATCCTTTCTAAATATCATGCATTTATTATATAATATCTGGTGGTTATCTGTCCCTCCCCAGGACCCCCTCTTCCTCCTCAAGAAGTCCAGGTCCAGTGTGGACATGCCCCAGGGGTCCTTCAAGTGCGTTGGAAGCCTCCTCTAATGACACCTATGGGATTCTCCAATGGTGCAAGTGTCATTGGCTATGCAGTGTGCACTAAGGGTCAGAGGGTAAGTACGTGTGCATCAGCAATCACATCAGTGGTGACATCAAGTCAGGTTCGCTAAAAGTCATCAAGACCGATTTTATTAAAAAGTTATACTGATGACCCCTGTTGGTGGAGCAGGGTGGTTCCAAACACTTGAATTCATTGTTTCTGGTGTTTTTGTATAATGAATCTTAAAGGTCTTTCTTTTATGTTATTTGGGTGATTAATGAGAATGTCGATTCTAAACTTTTGTCAAGTCAAATGTGAAATTTTGTTTGAAAAATACCCATTGTCTATTGTCAGTTAGTGTAGTGTTGTACGAAGCCCACACATAAGTTACTTTCAAAGCAAGCAGCTTTCTGTTGCTCAACGCAGCACATTTGCTGGAACCACTTAATCCCTTTGTGAAATCAGCATGGGGAAATCTTTCCTAATTTTGTGGATTCCTACTGAAATTACTGGATTTCGCCCATGAAAAATTAACTGAACCATGGTTAATGTGACTGCACCTTAATGCTAAAACGAATGCTGTTTCAGATCGCCGAGGTGTTGTATCCAATGGCAGACTATGTGGCAGTAGAGCTGAACCGTATACAGTGCTTGGAGGCCCGTGAAGTTATCGTCAGGACTTTATCAGCACAAGGGGAATCTCAAGACTCCCATGTCGCCGTCATTCCAAACCACCTGCTGGTGCCTCCTCCTAAAGCCCTCCCTCCTTCTCACCACATGCAGTCCTCTCTCCCACCCCAGCAGTCCCAAACGATGCCTCCACATCCCCAAATACGGTCCCTTCCACCTCACCCTGGATCCCAACCACCCAGCCATCTCCAACCCCTCACCATTAGACCCAACCTGCCCCCATCTCACCTCCATCCACACCATATGCCCCATCCCACACAGCCCTCTCCACCTCACCTCCAGCCTTTACAACCACACCCAATCCCTCAAACTCAGCACACCATGCAAATGCCCCAGCCTCAATCGTCCATGCCCCAATCCCAGCAGCCCATGGCCATGCCCCAACCCCAGCAGCCCATGGCCATGCCCCAACCCCAGCCGCCTATACCTATGCTCCATCCCCAGCCAACTATCCCGATGCCCCAGCCTCACATTCCTCAACTGGCCCTTCCCCAATCCCAAAAACCACTAAGTGCCAGAGAGCTGGAAACCAAAGAGCCAGGGCCAGGAATGATTAATCATGGAGGGGGCCCACCTCAGCCATGGGAGCCCGGCTGCTCCCCATCAGGCATGCCCGCAGGCCAGCAACATGGACACACCCTGGATGCCCCGGCCTGCCCGAACCGCCGTTCCCCGTCACCTCAAAGGATCCTCCCTCAGCCAAGGGGTACACTTATTCCTGACACTGTGGCCAAGGCTATTGCCAGAGAGGCAGCCCAAAGAGTGGCTGCAGAGAGTGGACGGGTGAGTCAAGTCAGCAAAAAGCATGTAATGTACAGTGGTTGCAAACCAACCTTAACCCTAGAATGCATGACCAAAAAAACCTACATGAATAATGGGGGTCAAAACGACCCAAATAGGAGTCTTTTTTTTTATTATTATTATATATTTTATTTATTTTCTAATGTATACTTTTATTTAGATTTTTGTTTTCTTAGTTCGTTAACCCAAATATCATTTACTCATGTCTTTCCAAACCCATGTCGTTCATCTCAATTAAAATATTTTTTTTTTAATAAAACCTGTGTGGTTTCTGTCCTTCCATTGAAACTCCAGGTAACCAAAACTTAGAAGATCCAAAAAGGCGTTGTAAAATGAACCCGTATGAATCCAACGGTAAGCCAAATATTGTAAGGAGAAATTATAGCTACTGTATATAAATGATGAAAAATAAATATTTTAAGTTTTTTTTTTTATCTCAATGATCGACAAACACATATATAGAGCTAAACACATATCACATATGCTAAAAAACTCAAAAGTGTATGCATGATGCACAAGAACCAGTGACTACTTGTGACACACACAGACTTCTGTGTTTAACATGAGATGCGACAAATGTGACTATGTATGTGTTTTTAATTTGAATAAAAGCCTAGTTAACTCTGTTCATCATAAAAAGTGACCAAAGTCTTATATATATATAGATGAAATATTGACCAAAGTCTTATGGGTTTGGAAACACAAGAGGGTGATTGAATGATCAGTTTTGGGTGAACTATCGCTTTAAGTGTAATTAAATTATTTAAATGAAATTGTTTATATATTTACAATGTATACTTAACAATATTATGAATATGATTATATGCATGTTTAAATGTTTCTGTAATGTTCCTTTCCATGTTTCCATTAAATATAACTAATAACTACAACTAATGTGTTTATCTGAGAAATTTGAATTTGCTGGCAACTTTTAATTTATAGATTATATAGCAAATCTATAATATTCTATTTATAGATTATTATGCAGATAGAAAAATGTGATGAATTTTTTTATTATTATTGACAAAACCCATGGTAAGTTAGAATAGGATGTCATTTTGACCCCCTTTATGAAGACTTGGGGTAGTTTTTCTGATCCTACAAACAAATATAGTTTTGCTGAGGCTCAATATTTATGAGGAATTCATCAAATATCAATTAATCAAAAATAATCAAATAACAACACCCTATCTGGTCAATTTGACCCGTTTATGCATTCTAAGGTTAATATATGCAAATGAGAACTCTTTTCATGAAAAGACTTCATGAACATACAAAAGATTAGATATTTTGTCCGTTACTTAACCTCAGCGTAACTGTCAGATCTCTTTATTAAGACTTCTGAAAGTACTTTAATACATTTAGATGGAGAGGAGAAGCCAGGGCTTTTACTCTCAAAATTCAGATGAGGAAGAGGATGAGGAAAGCTATCAGGCCCGCAGAAGTGGAGCATCTGTGGATGACTTCCTCAGGGGCTCAGAGCTGGGCAGGCAGGTATGGCAGTTGAAGTGATTGCCTTACCACACAACCACAGGCATAAGAGGCAAATGTCAGCATTGAATGCTTTGGTATGTTGCATTAGCTTTGGATTGTCGTTTTCTCTCACAATCGGCATTTCACAGTCTCATTACAGTCACAGCGAGGAGTATCATACTGACAGCAGTCGAGGCTCGGACCTCTCAGACATCATGGAAGAAGACGAAGAGGAGTTGTATTCTGAAATGCAGCACGAAGAAGGCAGGCGACGAAACTCCCACAATGCACTTAAGGTATCGCAGAAAGCGAAAGACATCTCCCGATATCCCAATGACATCCTGGTTTGCATGGCTGTAACTGATTTGCTTTCTTCCCGATTCAAGACTGGAGGCAGCACTCAGTCTTCGAGTCAGCTGGATCGGGACTCATACCGGAAGCCATCTCACCGAGGTCCTCAACCTCAGCGCCGACCCCTCACGGTCCCATCCATTGGTCAGTGCTCTCCCAGTAAGAGACAGGAGTCCAAGACTTGCTTTCAGGGCCTGTCTGTCCTCCTGCTCCCCATTGTCTCTTTTTGAACTGTTAAACGTCCATAAGCTTGTCAATGCGTACCAGACCACCACTGTGTGTTCCAATCATAACCATATCCTGTTGCTTTCAGAGGGTTCATTCTAACCCTCTCTGAATCTTTACGTCTCTCTTAAAAGCTGCGTCCGAAATCTAAAAAAAATGCTGGCTCTGCCGGCAGCAATATAGAGGTAGGAAGGCAACAAGGCATGTCCGAATCCAGTGATCGTGTCTCATCAAGTCTTTTGGGATACCTTTATCTGATCAATTTTGGAAGGGAGCATAGATAATATCCCACAATCCTGTGCATTCTGTGAGCTTATCAATATAAAAGTTGCGTTTGTTGGTCAGTTTTTGGGTAAATGTATGTTTTTGACCAACTTTTTCCACTTTTGACGTCATTTCTAGTGAGAAGTTAATATTGTTGTAACTTGTAATCAAATATGTGTTTAGTTACCACCAAAGCTCTCTATTTTGATCGTTAAACTGTTTTAAAGTTTCGGGAGGTACCTTTATACGCAATCGCTGCCTGCAAAGTCATTGCCCGACAGGGCAGCCATGCCTAAGCAAGTCAGCTGCCTAAGCTTTCGGACGCAGCCAGGGTTTCCCACAGAGATGCCAGTGTAGTTAGGTGTCTCCAGCCTGGGCAGGTTGACAAGGAAAAGCCTTCGCATGGTATAACGACTCTTTGATTGGTGTTTCCCTCAGAGATAACCACTGAGAGTAACAGTGAAGGGAACCTCTCTCCCGTCAAGGAGGATGTTTACTATGGCAGTGTAGCACGGCACAGGACATGTTCCTCCCGGAGGCACGGGGAACGCAGGCCTCCTTATGGTACGTGTTGAAGCTGCAGCATTTAGAGTGGGGTCCGAGGAGAAAGAAAATGGCCGAACGCATGAAACTGCACTGGACTGCACCACGATGGAAGCTTGTGTTGGAAGTGGTGCTGTAAGATAGCCATTAGCAACATGTTTGCACAGAGAATGCTCCTCCCCCTTTGCACTGCCCCACCAATGGATGCCTGCCAAACCTCCCTATTATCAACCTGACCACTCTCATTCTTTTACTTTGGCCATGCATGCCTGAATGGTGAAAGTTAAAGGGTGGCATCTAACGCCGAACGAATGCCATGAAACTTGTACATTGGTAATGGTTGACCAGGAAGAGAACGCAAACGGTTCCTTGGCATCGACTGCAAAGGCAACTGTGTGGAATGCACATTGGGCAAGTTGGAATCACAATCTAGCACAGCTCTGTAGATGCGTCAGGGAGAAAGGGAAACAGGTGTAGTTTTATCCAGGACTAATTTGCCCCATCTGATGAGTCTTTCTCAGATCCAGATCTCTGCATGGTTACAGTAGCTCAGACTGTGTGTTCCCCCCTTCCCTCTCTCTCTCTCTCTCTCTTTCTCTCTCTGTGTGTGTGTGTGTGCCTGTCAGGAGCTTCATGTTTGGCTTGCTGTTCATCTGTAATTGGCTGCCATATGGGTGTTTCACTCTCAATCGTCACATACCCACACATACAGGCAAACACACACAGTGACACACATCATAGCCATCATATTACGGTAAGAAATGTCTGTTTCTTTCAACCCACCCAAGATGTGTTTGGCAAATAAATGGTTTGTGCAAGTATGGAGTGTCATTCCACTCCATTGGACTGATTTGCATGCTTATTCACACTGTACATTATTATACACAGAGATAATAATATTTATACTGTTTGTTACTTGCTTCAAAATGTGCTCTGGATTCTTTAAAAAAAATCTTGAAAGCATACCATCAAGTCATGCCTACTGTATAGGTCCGGGTATATACATATAGGGTTCCCAATTCAGGGTAAATTCAGGTTAATTGAGATACATTTTGCTATTGAGATGAATGAATTCAGTCAGTATGTTTTTTGTTTTTTTATTAATACTTTTATTTAGAAAGGATGCATTAAACTGTTTAATAATGACCATAAAGAGTACCTGAAAACCACACTGGAGTAAAAGTGACCTTACAGTAAAAATGACTCCATTACAAGTTTCAAGTCACCAATTCTAATATGACTCGAGTAAATGTCTTAGAGTATCTGATTTTAACAGTAATTAAAGGGATAGTTCACCCAAAAACATTCAGTCGTCATTTACTCACCCTCAAGTCCAAACCTGTTTTAGTTTCTTTCTTCTGCTGAACACAAAGATGTTTTGTATATTGTTTTGTATATTTTGTAATATTATTCTTGTTCAAATTCATACAGGTTTGGAACAATTTGAGGGTGAGAAAATGATGACAGACATATATGAAATATATATATATATATTTGATTTTGAATTTGATATATGATACACATATATACACATACATACATAAAAAATATAGATATTGTTGGGTGAATTATCCCTTTAGGTATTTTACTTGTATGAGTAAACTCATACAGTACCTCAAGTACCCTCAAAGATGCACTAGTCCTTAACACCTAAGAGATATGTCAGTGAAAACAAGAAACAGTTGATTTGTGAAGAGAGCAATCACATGTTTCTAAATTAAACTGAACACCTGCTGTAAATATTGTAATAAATCAAGGTCGACAACAGCCACTTAAACGTCCACTTAACAGCCTCTTAAACATCTTCAAACACTAAAGTCTCAGTTAAGATCAAGTGCTCAATAAGTGGCACACTGTGAGTAAACCAATATCCTTTAAAATGTTCTCTTCAATATAACTGCTAAATAAAATAAGCCTACTTGTAGTGGACGTGCTGGGTTCGGCTGGAGCCGTGTCCTGACCCCACAACTGATTCTGAAACACCTGCGATTCACAACTACCATGCGCTTGCATTCGTTCTAAAGTAACCTTGTTAACAAGTTTGGTAGAACAAAGGCCAAACACACAAGATATTATCTTCAATGCCCTGTAGATGGCGATATCGCTTCTTTTTGTTGCACTTATGAACTGCTGACAATGTTAGGTGCCATGCAAAATGTACCAAGAAATTGCATTGCTCATTACAAATGTATTGGAATAAAAGTACTGATTCTTATTTAAAAATGTTGTCAAGTAGGGAGTAAAAGTTGTTTTATCTGTGATACTAAGTCCAACTACAAAGTAGCCAAAAATATAATTAAGTAAATTTACTAATTACATTTACTCAAATACTTTACACCACAGCAGTAAAGACATTTATCTTACAAAGTTCTTTTGAATATACTATTCATCATCAAAGAATGCTGAAAATCTTTAAGCAGCTTAACCTCTTTTTATTTGTAATTTGTTTACAATTCACACAACATCACAATATGAATAACTTTTTATAGATTTTTTTTCCTTCAGTTTTGTCAATGGACCTTCAAAGTGACACATTTTTATGAGCATGTCTGCAAATATTAATAAAAATAATATATTTTTTTCTCAATTAATATAAGTAGCATAACAGTAAATAAATTATTCAAGATATTGTTAACTAAAAAAAAATGTTTTATATCAGAAAACGACTTTTCAGCTATCCATGTACTGTATAGGAATAATATGGTACCACTTAAATCTGTCTATTAGACATCTTGGTTTTTTTACCTATCTTTCTCATTGTAGATGGATACAGGGACCGATGCCGGCGTTCTCCCCCATACTATGATGAATCTGAGCAGGAGGAGCAGTTTCGAATCTTTGTGGCCCTCTTCGACTATGACCCTCTCTCCATGTCCCCTAACCCTGACGCAGCTGATGAGGAACTCCCTTTTAAAGAGGGCCAGATTATAAAGGTACTGCTCAGATGGAGTTAATGATCTATTGTTAAATGCCCCTTTCATTGTTTCAGCATCCGTCTATCTGTGTGTCTAAGGTGTATGGCGATAAGGATAATGATGGCTTTTATCGTGGGGAGATCCGAGGCAGGTCTGGACTTATTCCCTGTAACATGGTGTCGGAAATCCGTGCTGAGGATGATGAGACCATGGAGCAGCTCATGAAACAAGGATTTCTCCCTCTCAATACCCCTGTAGACAGAATTGGTTGGTGTTTTTCCTGTCACAGTTATCTAAACTTATTATAATGACAAAAATATTAAAGTTTTCCAAACTTATTGTTAAAGGTTTTGGGTTGGTATGATTATTATTATTATTTTTTTTGTTTGTTTTTAAAAGAAGTCCCTTTTGCTCACCAATGCTACATTTATTTGATACAGTTAAAAAAAAATATTTTGAAATATTATTACAAATGAAAATAGTTGTGCTGCTTAATATGTTTGTGAAAATTGTGATACATTTTTTCCTGGATTCTTTCATGAATATAAAGTTCAAAATAACAGCATTTATTTGAAACAGAATTTGTCACTTTTGTTAAACTTAATACATTATTAAGTACCCACCAAAGGACGATAACGCTCTTTTTTATTATGAGCAAGTTATGTCATTTGACACTTTACATGCTTGAGCTCTTTAAAGGATAGATTCTGATTTGGTAATGTCAATTCAATCATTCCTTAGCTGGAAAAAATCATTCTGAGAGTGATTCCAAATGATATTCTTACTCATGACATTATCATTATAGTTGTGATGTTGATTTCCCTATTCTCATACAATTATTAAAACTTTATAGTTATCATTATAGTTATTGTACTTAGTGTGAATGGCCTTTAAAAGTATTCATGTATTTAAAAACATCTTACTGACCCCAAACTTTTTTTATTTATTTTTTTTACTTTGTTCGAATATATAACAAATACATGGCTACTTTTATGGTCATCGGTGCAGAGCTTTCTACCAGTAACTGGATCATGCTAACCAGTCAAATGTTATTTTGTACATAGCCTGCCTATCCCACAAAGTAACTGATTCTCTCCCCCATCAGAACAAAATAGGAGAGGTCGCCACCCAGTGGCCACAAGAAGAATGGTTGCCTTGTACGACTACGACCCCAGAGAGAGCTCCCCAAATGTGGATGTTGAGGTGTTAAAAACACACTCTTATATATATATATTAGTCAGGTTTTCAATCTGCTGAATATGCCTTTGTGAATAGTTGCTGATCATGTGCTTTCTGTGGCAGGCTGAACTGACGTTCTGTGCTGGTGACATCATTGCTGTTTTTGGGGATATAGATGAAGATGGCTTCTATTATGTAAGTATCATTGTTGCGCTGACCACTCACTCCGTTTTATTCTGCGCCTGCAGCATTGTACGTTTTTCTGACTCGCAGGGTGAGCTGAATGGACATCGGGGCTTGGTTCCATCAAACTTTCTTGAAGAAGTGCCTGATGACGTGGAGGTCTATCTGACGGACACTCCCTCCCAGCACGGTCAGGACGAGCCCAATCCGGTACCGGCTCTGCGCCCAGAGGCCAAACGGGTACACCATCGCCGTTCTCAGCGCTAGGCCCTGTGTCCATTCATCCTCCGTTTGAGTTTCGGTCCACTCGCCGTCTCTGTGTTTTCTTGTGCTTGTTTGTTTTTTCGTTATGTGACCGTGGTGGTGGTGGTTTCCAGTCCAACCTTTCTTGCTCTAGGAAAGGGAGAAGCAAAGCCCACTGCAAACAGAGCCTTTTTTTTTGAGAACATAGAGAGACAGGTACGAACGTGACTCTTTTAAGAGAGCGAATGTTCATAGAGCCGCCAGAGGACTTGTGGAAAAGGCCAAATTCTGTTCCTGCACCGGACTTTGAATAAAGCATAAAGCATCTTTGCACTGAAACACAAAACCCTACTTAAGTGAAGCTGTTTGCATTAGTCAAAGTGCTTTGTGAAGTCCATAGGGTCCATGGCTCGTGATTTGTGACCCTGTTAAAAAACTGATTTGGAAACTCACGTAGTTGACGCATGCCTGTTTTTTTTTTTCGTTTTTTTTTTTTTTTTAGAACAGACCTGTAGCTTTTATATAAAAGTAAAATACATTACCCCAAATGTTGTATTTATTTGAAGAGGCTTTGTTTCTTTTTGTATATTGCACATTGTCAAAAAACAAAAACAAAAACTCTATTTTTCAGATCATATGAACTAGCAGAACATATAAATATTACTCATTCTCATCTCTTCCTGAGAGACTAAAATGATAACAGTCATGATGTAATTACAATAAATCAAAATAAATGAAAAATTGAGAAAAATATGTATTTTTTTGCAAGTGGACATTTAGTGGACAGATATATTCATTTATGTGTACGTGGTGGTGGTGTTGTTTTTTTTCTCCTCATAATTGATGTTTTGGATTTTTTTTTTATGATGTCGCTGCATTCTAATTTCCGTTTTTCCCCACCGGCTTTGCCAAAAAAGAAAAAAAGCTGAGGAATATTGTTCATTTCCCACCCTAGCAGACTTTGGTCTTGCTAGGTAAGTTAAGCAACTGGCGATACCAGTGATCAGTCTCATGCAAGGGATTTTATACAGATTTTTATGAACTTTCTACTGCTAAATTATCTAATTGGAGTTTTCTATTATATTGCTTTTATATGTAGCATATAAGCAAGTTGATTTATTTATCTGTTTTCATCAAAAGATAAGGTTTGTTTTCGGTTTATCTATTTAATGATGTTCATTTATTCAGATTACTATTTTTTTTTTTTTTTAATTTATTTTCCTTTTTGAAGTTAGAAAAACAGACTTCGGCTTAATATGCCAGTGCATTGGACTTATATGGTATCTGCAGTTGGTTTCCGTGCTGTGTGTCTATTTTGATGCTTTAATGTATTATAAGATCCCCTGACTTTTAGAGGCTTCTAATAACAATTCAAACTGAAATTAAATTAAGGAATATTTCTTATCTTTCTTATAGCAGCCCCCAAAAATAATTTAATAACACAGTTGAGTTTATTCAGGAACCAGCCATATTATCTGCCTTTTCTCTAGAGTTCCAATCTGTGAGAAGTAATATAATTTTTGCTCTTATTTTCTTGGCACATTTCAAATCATTTGGCTAACACTTTACTTGAAGGGGTGTACCTTCATAACCATGACATGACATATGTCTTGAATATGAAGTAGGGTTTATGACAACTGTCATTAAGTGTCTTTCGCTCAATAAAGACATTTTGACTGCAAATATGCCATTGTTTAAGATGTCTTTGTTATTATGACATCTTGACATTACCATCATAACCTGTCAGTGTCTTTGTCACGACAACTTGACATAAAATTAAGTTAAACTATCATGTGGTTGGCTTTGACATTGGCCGTCATGAGGCCATTATAACTGTCATGAATATTTTTAACTACAGTGGTACTAATTGAATTTGTCATTAAAGAGTTATAATGGCTTCATGACAGCCAATGTCAAAACCAACCACCTGACAGTTTAATGTAATGTTAACCAATAAAGCTAAGTAGTTTCTTAAGTTTGATAAGGAATCTTCTATGTCATGTTTATGACAGGTCATGTTGTCTTAGTAATGTCAAGTTGTCATGACAAAGACACTGACTGGTTATGATGTATTGGTTTATGTCAAGGTGTCACACACAAAGACATATTTGCATTAAAAATGTCATAACTGAGCGAATGACACTTAATGACAGTTGTCACAAACATCCTTCATATTCAAGACATATGTCATGTCATGATTATGAAGGTGTCATGTTAGTCTTATGCACACCCCTTCAAGTAAAGTCTTACCATCACTTGTTTTAAAAGTTTTAACATGAGCTGGACGGTCGGTTACTAGAAGAATGCAGATGATAAGGCAAAAGATAAACTTGCTGTGTAATATCCCACAATTTTCCCTTCCCCATGGATGTTTCATTAGGTGCCTGTGGAAAGTACAGAGCCAGCTCCGGCCCCTGGAAGACCTGCCTCTCCCACTGTGCGTCCTTTGCTTCCTGTTGGCCCAGTCAGGGCGCTGAGCCCAGCCAGGGGTCCACGAGACCTGGCGTCTAAAAAGAAAAAAGGTCTGCTCTCTAAGGGGAAGAAACTGCTCCAAAAGTTCTCAAAGTAAAAGTATGAGTTTGATTTCAAATTCATATGACTACAACAGCATACAGATTTCTATCTCAAAAGGGAAACAGCCAATCCCCGATGTGTCAACACAAACTAGGATTTAAAAAAAAAAAAATTAAATTAACATGCCATACACATTATGAAATAAATCTAATATCCATATGAAAAGGAATGACGTATAAAGGTGTCACTCACATGTCAGTGAGTTTGCTAATTGGCTGTCAGAATAAAAGCATCCATCCATACTGTGATGGACAAAAAGATGTTATATACAACGAATTAGCCTACTTCCATTGCTATTTCCATTTTTAAAATCAAAGTGCTGGATTTTGAGCTAAATATTTAATCTCAGATTTTAATGTTATGGTATTGCATTTAGTGATGAATAGAAAAACAGTTCAAAAAGCACTTCAAATATGGCCTGACGTTGTGTGTCAAATAGCATTCTATGCTAACCTCCAGACCATATTAAGTGCATTAGTCCGAAACACAAAAAGGACCACAATAAAATAACATGTTTCCATTTAAAAGCATTTTAGAAAGATGGGCAATGTGCAAAAACGCATTACTAACCAGGACAGTCTATGAGCAAATCCTTTTAAACATTGCTGTGGCCTTCAACTCAGTAAGTACAGTATATTACCTACATCTGATGTCTAGATACATCAGCCTTTGCCAAGTATTCTCTCTTTTGCTTGCTCCCTATCCCGTGTTTACCACGAGAATGACTCTGAAGTTCAAAAAATACAATGGAAAGTTTCTGTGTTTGCCTTTCAAATCGCACAATCTGTGTGTGTTTTGGTGAATGGAGTGTGTCCCCTCTGCATCCATGTTCGTGCAACCCCTTAAACTTAAAAGGGACAAATGTTGTTATAAACTTTTGTGATAATGTGATGTGCTGCTACTTACAAGTTGTTTTCTGTTCCTTTCTAAAGTCAATAAGGGTGGTCCCATCTTCTCAAGAAGAAACATTTAAGCAAATATTGTGTCTTGGTGTCTACTTAAAGGGATAGTTTGCCCCAAAATGAAAATTTTGTCATTTTCTTACCCTCAAACCTTTATGAGAACCTTTCTTCTGTTGAACACAACATGAGAAATTTTGAAGAATATTGGGACCTCATACAGGTTTGGAACAACTGTGTAAGTAAATGATGGCAAAAAAAGTAGCTTTAGGTCTAGCAGGTAACGTTAGTCAGCTGACTCTCAGCTGATCCACGTCTACCTATAGGCATACGACACCAATCACTGTATTAATTTATAAGCGCCTGCAGTATTATCAGCAGCTATCATGTTTCTCAGGAGCCAATTCCTTCCTCGTCTCCAGTCTAGATCCTCCTCTTGTCAGTCAGTAATTCAATCAGACTAAATTCTTGAATTATGATATATATTAAAATATTGACATTTAATGATATCTGCAATACATTCATGTTGGTTCTGTTTACCCTAAGAGGGGTTACTGCTGCTCTCCCTGCTCTCATCCATGCTAGGTTGCATAGATGTGAATGGAGTTCCTTCCGTATGCTACTGGCCAATCGTATTTGATGATAGTGGTCTTGACTGAATTTTCATTTGTAGTGAACTATCCTTTAAATTCCACTTTCTAAAGACTGGTTTCCAGAGAACAAGTTTTTTTTTTTTTTTTTTTTTTTTTTTTTTATACAATGTTAAAAGATGAAAACGCCTGAACGCATTCTGTGTGAATGACCCTTGAAAGGTTTTTCACCCCAGAATTAAAATTCTGTCATAACTTACTCATTCTACTAACTGTATGAATTAATTTTTTTCTGTGGAAAATGAAAGAATTTAGAGAAATTATTCTCGTTTTTCATACAATTAAAGTAGTTCACTTTAAAAAAAAAAAAAAAAAACAACTTTTGCTGATAATTTACTCACCCCCATGTTA
Organism: Pimephales promelas; assembly: GCF_016745375.1. The sequence goes on from NW_024121322.1 coordinate 3,520,474, forward strand.
TCCAAGATATCCATGTCTTTCTTTTTTCAGTTGAAAAGAAATTATGTTTTTTTAAAGAAACATTCCAGGATTTTTCTCCATATAATGGACTTCAATGGAACCAAACGGTTCACGGTCCAAAAGACAGTTTCAGTGCGAACTGCAAACTGTTCAAAGGGCTTTAAACGATTCCAGACGATGAATAAGGGTTTTATTAAGCGAAACGATCGCTCATTTAAAAAAAAAAAAAACTTGAAATAAGTTTACGTTTTATAAGCTCAAATGGTCGCCTTGCTCTGTTCTGCGATGCGTGTTCGTGACTCTCCTATTTGAACTCGTTTATCAAAATGAACAAATCTTTTTTCATGTCATTTGGTTCATTCAACAAACAAAATGAACAAGTTGACTTTCGAAAAGATTTGTTCATTTTGATGAGAGAATTTAAATAGGTGAGTCACGAACGCGCATCACAGAACAGAGCAAGGCGACCATTTGAGCTTCTAAAACTTAAACTTTTTTTTATTTTTTTAAAAATGAGCGATAGTTCCACTTGATAAGACCCTTATTCATCGTCTGGAATATTTTATATTCTGGACTTTTATTTATTTTAAATTCCTTTGAACAGTTAGCAGTTTGCACTGAAACTGTCTTTTGGACCTTGAACCGTTTGGTTCCCATTGAAGTCCATTGTATAGAGAAAAATCCTGGAATGTTTTCATCAAAAATTATTTTTTCAACTTCTTTTTCGACTGAAGAAAGAATGACATGGATATCTTGGATGATATGGGGGTGAATAAATTATCAGCAAAAGCTTTTTTTTTTTTATTTTTTTTTTTTTTAAAGTGAACTACTCCTTTAAGATTCAATGGTAACCAGAACTGTTTTCTTCACAACATTATTCAAAATATTTTCTTTTATGTTCTGCAGAAGAAAGAAAGTCGCAAAGGTTTGGAACAACATGAGGGTGAGTAAATGATGACAGAAATTTCATTTTTCGGTGAACTATCTCTTTAACACTGGTTTATACAAATAGGTTGGGCTGGTATAATGAGATTATAGGCCTAAATGACATATCCTTGCTGCTGTTATCATTGGCTGTTTTTCCTGGGGTCTTTGCTTGCTATATAGACAAACTTTCTGTGAAGGTCTCTTTGCTGAGGACCATAATATATTCTCAGCAACCAAAATACAGGTTAAATACCCTCAGGCAATACTACTTATGATGGCTCAGCTGTCTCAAGCTATAAGTTTACATTAAGGGCAAATTCTTTTGCATTAACACAAAACATCTTGTCCCACAACTGGTAATGCGAAGTTGACCCAACATTTTGGCCGGTTAGGTTTAGATTGCACTCTTGAATGGTTTGATCCAGGGTACATACTGTGTGTTTAAAAAAAAAAAAAAGAAAGTTTAAATCTTTAAAAAAGATTATCTTATATGTATTTAAGCATTTAAGCATTTTAATATAGCATATATATATATATATATATATATATATATATATATATAATATTCATTTGGGGTGAATGATGTTTATTTATTGTATAGAAGAAAAACATGGTTCTAATTAAATGATAATGATAATAAATTTGGATAGCCAAAAAGGAATGTATGAAATGTTCAGCTGCTTGTATAGCTTGCAACATCATTTTGCCAAAAGAAAAATAAATAATAGAGATTACATATATTTTCATTTAACAGAAATATCTCTATTATTATCATGAATCCCGTGTGTTCGTTGTAACTGGATGATGTGTTCATTTCTCGGTTACTCTTTTGTACTCCATTTGTAGATAATTTATAAATGTTTATACTTAATTTACAGACTTTTTTAGTGCTTTAAAATTTAATATTCAACAGTGTAAATGTTATCATGGTGTCGTCAAGAAAAGATGCTCAAGTTGGCAATTCTGTGTTCGCTCTGTGAATTAAAGAGAAAAAAAGGACTCGTTGGTCTACCGATATGGACAATTGTGTGGCTGTGCATGTGTAGAATTGTGTAAAATATAAATTTTCTATGAAAATAAATGTGATATTTTTCAATATCGGACTTGAACTTTTCATGGCAAATAATAACATAGCACTTCTCCCAACAGCAAACGTAACAATAACTACAGCAACAACCCAGTAGATGGCAGCAGTGACCTCAATATAGCAGCACTTCTCATTTAGGCATCATGGGTAAGGTGAGTGAATTAATATTGCTGGGTTTTTGGGTGAAGATTGATGTTGACAGGCTATATTCAACTCACTCAATAGCCTAGAGCTGCATTTATCACACTTAATGACGGGTTATAATCATCTAGTTTGTCAGTTTCTGAGGTGTCATCCTTCTTATAGCATCAAATTGGTGTTCAACAACAATAATGTTTAAACATTCAAAGCGTGTAGTTAACAAACATGGTGCGTTTTTACATCCATAATTACATCCGTTCAAGTAAAAGCTTTTTTCCTACAACGACAGTTAGTGACCAGAGTCTATCAAGCACCAAAACAGCTAAATAAATAATAATAATAATTAAAAAAGATGTAAAAGTATTTATAGGGGTATAATGGCGCACATAAAGAAAAATGTGCTTTTCACAGCTTCCAGTGTATGATTGCAGAAACAAATATATGCTTGAATTGAACATTGATGGAGCAACATTGTGTGGAAAGTAAATCATAAAAGTGGTTTAAAAATTGTATAAATGAATGAGGTGGCAAGTTTGTCCTTTTACCCCAAACATGGGGTATGGGGCAAAAGGCACCCAGTATTGATGTATTGATATAAATACTTTAGCTAAAATAATATGTTCTTAATACTAAATTAATATTTGTTCAAAACCATCATTTTAGCAAAGTTTGTACTCTTTTCTGTTAATTGTTGATAAATAAAACAATTAAATTTTGTTCAATAAATATATACTGTCTTTAAAATATGTTCATTTTAGAAAATACAGAAACAATTTTTTTTAGATCCTGAAAACATTGACAATAATTTACTACAGATGTCATAAATTAACAATAACATATATTTTATTATATGATATGATTAATATCATATTTTTAAAATATGATAATCATTATAAATTAATTGATTATAATGTTAATTAATTATTATTATTATGCTCAAGAGCCTTTTACCCCAAATGAGAATGTTTTGGAAAGTGCTGCGGCAAGTTTTTTGTGCCATATAGTGGTTTAGAGGAAAATTAAATCATATTATTATTATTATTATTATTAACGAAATTACATCAGAGCAACAATCGACAGTGGTTTTCATTAAGTGCAAAAGATCACCAATAAAAATATGCGCCTTATACCTCGCTAAAATTCTGATTTATACTTTCCCCCCTACTTTTATGGAGCCATTTTATTTTGGGTGAATTGAACTTTTGTTATATAGATGTTTTTTTTTTTTTTTCCACATTACTACTTTTGTGTTCCATGGGGAAAAAATAACCACTTTGAAGTTTGGAAACAACATAAGGGTGGAAAAGTAATAAGAGAACTCTGATTTTTAGTTGAACTATCCCTTTAAAAAGACCGCTGAGAGGAAAGGAAAGTGCTTAAGTCTGCTGCAGAGGTATCAGCGTAATATGCTCTACCGAAACAAGAGGATGAAGTGAGGGCCAGCCCTGCCTAGAGAAAAAAAAAAAGGAGGAGAGCGAGAAATGATTATGCTCGTATATCACCGCGCTAGGCTTCTCTTGCTCTTGGCTCGGCTCTCCTTCCTTTCAGGAGTGAGCTGTAATGATCCCGGGAGGCCCTGGGCCAATGGATGTTTAAAATTCTCTCCGGCTTTGACCTCTCGATCAACGCCTTCTTTTAACAAGGGTCCTGAGCTGGGACACAGGCGCCCATTCATCTTCCTGCTGCTTTTTCGTGAATATTTCAGAGGGTGTAAAGCAGCTCCTTTTCAAAGAGCATTGTCTAACAGACCCCTGAATGACAGAGGTGTGTTCAATGCAGGTAACTCATCGGAGGGGTCAGGGTTGGACACAGTAGCGCACATTTTTCATGAATATGTTTTGACTGAGTCATCTGGGATGAGAGAGTCACCTTAAATGAACCACATGCCCATGCTGAGACTACACTGAAGTAGTGCTTGAGGCTTTGTTCGCAATTAATGTCCTCTACAGCTCTACTTGGAAGGAAAACGCCTGCCTCACGCCACCTACGGTCAGAGCGTGAATTTGCAGGGCTGACCTTTTACAAAACTAGAATAACTTTCAGTAAATTTGCAGCTATCAAAAAGTGTAATGGAAGCAAGCCGAGCTCACGACCAATTCCTTAGGCGAGGTGTAGAACTACATTGCAGGTTAGCAGTAACTTATCTCTCCATCCTGTAGGGAGCAGAGTGATATACATCCACGACACGCACTGCAGAGCGCATTCATTCATCACCTGCATAGAAATTCAACTCGCACTGAGCGAGAGCGCCTCTGCTCAACTTTATCCATAGATCAACGTCACAAAGGCTTTGACTGAGGCTCCCAAACTCCATGCTTTTCCAAGGGTTCCCACTGCTCCGATTGATGGACGCCGTTTGCTAAAAGTGATACATTTGATGTTTTGTGACTATTCCCTCAAACTCGGGTGATTTTTTTTAGCATAGCAATGAAATATACAACTTATTTTTTTTCTTCAAGAGGCTGAGAAGCGGTTTTACCAAATTCTGCTCTCGTCTAGCGCATACAAAAAAGAGCACGTTTTCTGACAGCATATTGGCGGTGACATCTCGGAATATGATTTATGTGTGAAGCGCGGTGTATAATCATTTAGCGATATGGAGTCGGTCATGGGGTTGGTAAGATTGATATACATGTGGCCATTGTGGTATATTTCATTCTCTAAGTAGGTTTACTGCCATTCTGTGTTTCTTTGGCAACCTATCATCATCAAGATAAAAAAGCTCAAGTAAATTGTAGTGCAGCTGATATGCTTTGTTCACGTAAACAAAATTCTTAATGGAATAGGTCATTAAAATGGGTCAAACTCACTGGCGGGTCAGTTTACTGACCACCATTTCATATTACTGTTACTAAGCTGTTGTTCACCTTTGAGTATTACGGCTGTGGTCTGTCGCACACTGCTAACATCTGGACATCTGAGCAGATGGGGCTGATATGATAACAGAATGTAAACTGGGCCATGGGGGGGAATTCATTTTCAAAAGCACTCCAGCAAAGGCATCACAACTGGAGGGATATACTAGTACTGAATTGATTAAAATCCAGATGATATGCAGCTGCATGTTGAAATTCGCAAGCCATCCATTGCATAACTTTTTACCTTTGCACAAAGTGGTAACTTCTAAATCGAGCCTCTTGACTTGCACAGTATTTGGCATGGGCTGTCTTTTGATTTATTCTTTACATTAACGCTTGGTACTCTGTCCTTGCAGAGGAATTTGTGGCACTTATCAAAGGGAAGGACATAAAATTGTGCTTCGTTCTGGTGAAAGACACCATCAAGCACTACAAAGCAGCAAAGGTACAGGTTATTCTGTGTGTTCTGAATGACAGGAGATTGATGGCGCTCCCTTTAGTGAGATCTTCTTTAGTCAGAAATCACAGAGAGTTTATTCATTCACACTGACTCTGAATATAAAGGGAAAAGCTAACGTATTCCTCTTGGGGAATATATAACCTAACATGTCATAATGATGCATTGACTTCTACCGAAGGTATTTCAATATGTGGCTAAAGCATGAGAAATAGTTGTGATGCATGTAAGTTGTATCAAGCGCTATACATCAGTGACTAAGCATTTGAGTCAAACATCCAATTTCTCAGCAGGCATTTTCAAAAACCTAATTCAAACTCTTATAAAATTTAAAGGTCCCATGACATGGGGTTATTTTATTATTTTATAATGTTTCCTAGGTTGCCCTTATACTGTTAGTATGCTTTTTTTTTAGATCAAAAATAGTCATAATTTAGAAATAAAAGGCATTTTTCATAGCTTTATTGCTGATTTTAGCCTCTGATTTGAACACTCTGTTTGAAGGGGTGTATCTGCTGTGGGATTCAGTGTAACCGGCCACTGCAGTAAAAGTATTTGAGGGAGTTTCACATATATTTCACATGTATTAATACATGTGAAACTCTCTCGAATACTTTTACTGCAGCTATTATACGTTTTTACTATTACAGCTATCGAGATTAATGAATCGTGAGAAGTTTTTAAAGTATTTAGATCTATTCCCATCACATAAAATGTTACTATGATGAGCATTAAACAAGCAGATGACAGTCTGTTAATCGCGAGAATGAAGATCGTATCATTGCAATGCAGTTTCTGCACTCTCTCTAATGCTTTCACCAGTGCAAACATGATGATGCAGTAAGAGCTTATTTGTGCAGTTTAACGTGCGTCATTGATTTCATAACGAGATGTCCAGTTAAACTCGCGCTTTGTGGAAAGATTGTTCTTTGATGCTTTCTTGTATATAATTTGTTCACATTTAAATAAAGATTATTTTCATCCGACTAGACGAAACAATGTGAAGTGAATATTTTAGTCACTGGCTTGACTTATGCATAAACAGTATTGAACGATTTTGAGAGAAAGATTACCTGTCTGAACTTAAACAATTAGGCTACACATCAGAAAATGTTTCTTGGTAGCTCGATGATTTATTTTCAGACCTTCATCGAGGCCAGCTCTGTATAGGCCCAAGTTGAGGAAACAGTCGTCTGTGAAATGTTTGGACCATACACAACTTTGGGAAGTTGTGTCGGCGCATTTCTAGAGGAAATAAAATTAACCCATTGTTTCTTCAGAGGCTCGGATGAAGGAACTAAAAATACTTTTGTGTTCATTTGTACATCAGAACACTGATCAACTGCCATGCTTTGCTTGTTTGCAAGCCATGATATCTCTCGAGGAAAAACTCAAATCGTGCTCACACGTTCGTACTTCCTAGCTCATTTTCTCATGGGCCAGCCAAATTCTCTGGGTGGGCAAAGCAGAGAAAGGGGAGGTTTCCTTTCCTCTGTATGATGTCATATGGCAACGCATTCTCACCCCAAGGCGTCACCTTTGACCATGCTTCAATATTTGCAGCCCATTCTCACCCCCAAGGCGTCACTTAACTGACGCCTTGGGAAGCATTTGGACATGCTTCAATATCTGACGCTTTAGGCGCCCTTTAGTGTCAGTTAGATGACGCCCTAGGATCGCGTGTACCCTACCCCCACCCCACACCTAAACCTAACCGCGTCCTCTAACTGACGCTTTCCTTTAGCGTCAGTTAGATGACGCCGTAGGATCGCGTCATGTAAGTGACGCTAAAGGGCGCCTAAAACGTCAAATATTGAAGCATGGTCAAAGGTGACGCCTTGGGGTGAGAATGCGTTGATATTTGACGTTTTAGGCGCCCTTTAGCGTCACTTACATGGCGCTATCCTACGGCGTCATCTAACTGACGCTAAAGGAAAGTGTCAGTTAGAGGACGCGGTTAGGTTTAGGTGTGGGGTGGGGGTAGGGTACACGCTATAGGGCGTCATCTAACTGACGCTAAAGGGCGCCTAAAGCGTCAGATATTGAAGCATGTCCAAATGCTTCCTAAGGCGTCAGTTAAGTGACGCCTTGGGGGTGAGAATGGGCTGCATATGGAGTAGATTCAAGATCAGCCCGTTCTCAAATGCAGAGAAAGATAGCCAAAGCTTGGTTTACACAGTTTGAAATTAGCCACTGGGGGACCATAGGGGAACTCATATTAATAGTATGAAAAAACCTCAGAAAGTGAAAATTTCGTGTCATGGTACCTTTAAAGATTACCTGTATTAACAAAGGAAAATATCATTTTTGGTATTTTTATGAAAGATGAAACACTTGACTTGGCAGTAAACATATTTATTATTCTTGGGAAATTATTTTTACACAAGAATAGATGCCTGAAAAGAACTGTGAAATTGATAAAGAAAAAGAACGCCTTAATCTTATCTACTTTGACAAAGGATGTGAAACTTTCTGAAAACCCCTAGTCTTTTATTTCCTTATTTTTATTTTTTATTTTTATTTTAACATCATTTGTATTTCCAATATCCTATACAGTAGCTCTGTTATGGTGCTTTTCATATGTTTCCGGCCAGTTATGGTTGTTAATAATATTGTTCAATAAAAAAAATAGGATAAAACTGGGGTTCTGGCACCAACAATGGAAATGTTTAAAACGTGAATTAGCATCGGGCACTCCACAATTTATTTATTTTAATGAACCACTTAAAACAAACTTTTACTTGTATTTTACTCACGCTGCTCTGGCATGTCCAGTTTACTGTGCGTATCTGAAGTGTCAGTGTGTTCCAATCTCATGATTCCAATCCAGGCACATTTGTTTGACCGTCAACAGGGGCCGCTTGTGCGCCACAACACTCATCTGAAGTGACTGAAGTGTTTGCGCGCGCGCTGCACAATATAACTGTACGTCTTGAACAACCACCCGGACACAAAGTTTAAGTTTTTAAATAGTATTTACATAGGCTATTTGTAATCTTATACCCCATAGTTCACACTTGGATCACTTACAGTTACGCTACTGTAGGCTATTACAATGCAACACGTATTTATATTCACGTAAGCTACTTTATTCCTAACAATAAGTAAACATTGCGCCTGTAAAATGGTTTAAAAGGATTGTCACTCGTTTAAACATCATCTTTTAAGTAGGATTTTGCTGATTGTCCGTCCACATGACAGTGAAGAGAGCACTTACTGGCGAGATTGAGACACCATAAAGCCACATGTAGCCTATTTCATTTGCTGGGGATTACGCTCGTGACATCTAATCGTTCAGACTCCGTGAGGTCCAGAAACAGCAGCACGTGAATCGGTATACAGCGCACATTTTGAACTTTAGAACTCATCAGTGATCCAGTTTTAGCCTTGTCTACCCTGACAACTGTTTTTACTTTCCATCATGTGAGGGCACCATGGTCACTTTCTTTCCTTGATTTTGGAAATAGTTTAAAACCTTACATTTAATTTTCCCTCTTTATTTTTTTACTATTATTATTATTATTATTATTATTTTTTAGGAATGCATTAGAGGAATAAAGTCATTTAAGCTCCAGTTCGGACTGATTTGTGGAGACGAGCACAATGTTGTTGATTATAGCGTTGTGTCTATCCTGTGCAGAAGGTAAGACCTTTCACATCTTCATTTCTTGCTGCTGGACATAATTTCATATAGGCTACTATCCTGTATCAGACTTTCCAGGTAGAGTTGTTCAGCCACAAATAGCCATGCCTTCTTATTTATCATGGAGGATTATCACGCAGAATCTGCGAGAGTAACCTCTGAATAAGTTTGCATTAATATCAGTTATTTGCATATTTAAATTCCAACGTGAGTTGTGAACTTTATTGGAGGTAACTTTTTTTTACTGTAAGTCCACTTCAGCAAGCATCAGCTGAGCACATTAATATAAATGTTACTTTAGCTTCATGGCTATAAATATTACATTGCTTAAGAAGTAAATATATATTTAATTACAATTTGCTTATATAATTAATTGCAGAATGCAAATTGTTGCCTAGTTATTACTTTAAGTAGATAATTTAATAGTGGGATTTAGACTTTATCACAGATGTTTTGAAGTGTGCACCATGGTTTTTAATAGTGTAAATGAGAGTAGGGAATTTTTCTTCAATTGTCTTGATTTACATAGAATAAATCCCTACTTGGGAAGCTCCTAATTTGAAAATGATATGCTGTGGAGTAGCTATTTAGTAATGCCAAAAGCAGCAATTTAAAAATGATAGAGTCTGACAAATAGGCTTGTCTTCAGTTCAGATGCTCAGTCCTAGTCTGAGCTGTGCAAACTCAGTCATGTTTGGCCTAATGTTCTTAGACACTGCACTGACACTAGTCCTTTCCCCCCTTCGGGCTATAGCTATTAACCTACTTTGAAACACCACTTTAACACATGAAATTCCTAGTCTGAGATTCAAATATATGGTTTATTTGACTCTTATTTTTTTCCTATACAAGTCAGTTGATTGGATGTAGGACGATTTATATTCATGTATTGATGCTCGAACAATACATTTACCAGTAGGTTGTTTATTTATTTACTGAAATTTATTGTCAGTTAGATTTGTGATAGTTACCTAAAACATAAATTAATTTGACTATACCTTACTTATAGAAGTGAGGGGTTGGTTATCTATAAATTCATACAATATACTGTGTTTTTTTATCCCAATTATCTGCTCTAAGATAATTGTCTCTGGTTATTTTTGTCACTTTTATTTTAGCAGTTTTTTTTGCTAAAATATTTTCTAGTTTATTATATTACAATATATATATAGCATACAGGCTCTTATAGCTTTTAGAGCGTAAAACAGTAATGGCTATACTGCAAAATCAGGTCTCTTTGATATGATATGTGCTGTGACAGATGGGTTTGACTCTGCTATGCTCAGATTCAGGGAAAACGGAGTGTGAAAAATCAAATCAATCAAAAACCCCTAAAGCCTTTTCTCAGATTAAGTGTTAGCGTAGTTAACACTAGCCTCTAGTCGGATACCCTATTTGAGGGAAATATGCACAATATGTGCATTATTTCAGCAGAATATATTTAGATACATGCAAATATAATCAAGGTTTTCTCAAATTCTTGTGTTTTGTGATTTGCTCCACTTTAAAGTTTTTCTTTTAAGAATAGCAATCAAATTTGCGTATGACACAAAGACCAGCATTTGACAAACTCCTCCAAAAACACACTGCATGTCAAGATCAACCTTCAGCTTTTCAATGCTGCGCTTTAGCAATCAGTATAGCCCTTTCTGCCTGTCAAAAGGTAAAGGTTAAACCGTAAGCAAGATGAGTGATTTGACAAGCTGTTGTCCGGACACACAGTACACTTGATCAGAGTGATGTTGACTATTTTTGCCTCCCCCTGCATTTCTTTATTGCAAATCATCTAGCACCAAGAGGGGAAATGGTGTGTTGCTATTGAAGTAACAACAAACATTTTGTGGGCTTGACATCTATGGTAATGTTTTCGGAAAATATTATAGACTAGCACATTGGGGAGAGGTTCAAACAGCACAGAATGATAGGTTTTTGCTGACAGGTTTAGACCAATCTGGGTTTTTTTACTCTGAATTTGAATGAGGGAGGAATGCCATATAGCAAATTACTTCGTTGAAATACAACTCTGCAATTGCAAGCTCACTGAGGTATAGCTTTCTAGAAACATAAAAAAAACATTTTGATAGCACATTTACCAAGCATAATATTCTGTGAAAGTAACCTTGCTTTTACAGTGTTTTTGAATGACAGATTTTAAGAGTACATGAAGAGTTCAGATGCAAAAGCCTCTAAATGGCATTTGAAATTTTCTTCTTTAATGATGATTTTTATCAAACTTGTATATTTAAGTTCAGTGATTTCACTTAAATGGCAATGAAGATTACCTATTATTTCGATTACCTACAATTTCGATTACAACTGTATATGAAGAGTTCAGATGCAAAAGCCTCTAACTGCCATTTGAAATTTTCTTCTTTAATGATGATTTTTATCAAACTTGTATATTTAAGTTCAGTAATCTCACTTAAATAACAATTAATAGGTAATTATCATTGCCATTTAAGTGAAATCACTGAACTTAAATATACAAGCTTGATAAAAATTATCATTCTAGAAGAAAATTTCAAATGGCACTTAGAGGCTTTTGCATCTGAACTCTTCACATATTCCTATAGAACTGTCATTCACAACCGGTGGGTTGTGATTCAAAAATGTATTTCAGATCTGTTTTGATAGTTGCAGATAGGAAGATAATAAAATAATTATTTTTGGAGTATTTTTTCATCTAAATTAGGCACATACCAACATTGACAGGTTGTGTGATTTTCCGTCATCCTCTAAAACCAGGAACAAAACTATGAAAGGTATAAGGTATGGCCTCAAACTCAATGGAGATAAACATGATTCGTGCCAACCAAAAAGTTTTTGTGCAGAGAATTATTGGCAAAAAAACATCGAAATTCACGTTGTATGATAAACAATTATGGTTTTGGTGTCTCTGAAACAACCTGTTTAAATCCACTTATTTGAATACACACTGACTGGGGTCATGTGATGTGTTCAACGTTTACCATTAAATAAATACCATTCATTTTTCATGAGTATGTCTTTCTGTCCTCAAGAAATGAAGGTTGTGGAATTGTCAGATGACCCAAATTCATTGTCCCCTCTCGCTATTCTTCCAGGTGTGAACTATCAAATCATCAATACAGACTATCTTCTTCTCAGAGAGTCGAGTCAGGATGTAATGGACAACTCCAGCCTGCGGGCACAAAGGCAACCTTTCATCCTCACTGGACTGAATGGCCAGCCGGCAATCAACGTCAGCTATGGTCCCATGTCTTTGGAGCAGTCTATACCACTGCATATGATCCACATTGGCCCCAAGATCCGACCATTTATACTGGCCCGTCAAGTACGGTCGTCTACACCTGCCTTGTATGTGTTGTTTTATGTGACCAGTAATAGGGATGATATAAGTGAAGGGCCGATCCAAAACGTCCCAGGGCAGAATGAAGTAGGGGACGTTTGTGTCACAGCATACGCCTTCTGGGAATCCAGGGAGATCAAGGACAGCTGCTCCGTCTCGGCAGATGGTGGCTTCTGCTTGGTGCACCTGAAGCCCGAGTCAGCGTGGTTCAACCCTGGAGGTGGCAGGTCGAGCTTGGAGCAGAGAGGTGATCAAAGAGGAAATGTTGCTGAACTTTACTACCAGATGAGACCCATTCCCAGTGGACAGTGTGTCCCACAAGAGAGCAAAATAAGAAGGGGTCCACAGCATGGTGACCCGGGGCGGCAGATCTATGGAGCCTCCATGAAGAGGATTGGGACTGTGAACCTCCTCCGATCACCTCCAGGAAACCCCACGTTTATGCGCTTGCGCCTCGGAGGAGCCGTAATCATCCAGACATCCTCGAAACCACTGAAGACCACAGACACTGCCACTTTCTACGTGTTCCTATCAAGTACATCACCGGTTGAACATTTCATACTCCGGTAGGTTGATTTCATCTTATCTGCCGATTTATTTAAAGGGATTGTCACCTAAAAATCATTGACTTGCCTTCTTGTTGGTTGTTTGTTGATCTAGCCCTCTAATGAGAATGGATGCATGCATAGTAAAGAAGCTTATATATAAAATATAGCAAATGTCACAAATGTCTGGTAGATTTAACCTGACTTTCAGGCTTTAATAATTTTCTGCAGCTATCTGGAATTCTGCCACAAATCTGTACACACAGTGCAATGTAAAGAAATTTAATTTACTCTGTTCAGGATTATATGCACAACAACAAATGTCAACTGTTTTCCTGGAAGAGGAGTTGCATTGGGGATTGAGATGTCCCATTTGAAATAGAACTGTGGGACAGTGCCAACAGATGTGTCAAACGGTCAAAAAGCTTAGCTCGAAGTATGCTACGCTACAGTCATGCCACTTAATAGCCGACAGAATGTAACGCTCCCACTCAGTATACAGATTACCCAAACGTAATAACCTTGTGCCGACTCAATTCACTTTTCCAACTGGAGGAGTTTCAAAGGCACTCTTCCATAAATGGCAAAATAATGGGGAAATTATTTGGCTGCATTCATTTCTTAACATTGCATTGTTTGTGTGGCTTCTCTCCCCATAAATAATGCATCAACTTAACGGAGCAAGAAAACAAATACCTAATAACTACCTGAGTCCTTTGGGCAGAAGTGAACGTATCACAGCTAGAGCTCTATCGCACAAAAACACACTGCAATACACTTTTTCCTTAGTCTAACCCCACATCAAGAGAGAAAGAGCAAATAAATGAGTGAAATATAGGCAATTTTTCTGGATCGGATGTATTTTTCTTTTTCTTAGAAGTTTGCATGCGAAATGAACTTAAACTGTGGGGAAAAATTTTCCTCAAGAAATGATGAGGTAAATTGTATCCTGATCCATATTGTAAGACACTTGTCGAAATAGAGTAGTTGAATTTAGATTTTTTTTTTTAGACAATATGGTTTGATAGACTTTTAGACTGATTTGATACTTGAGGTGTTTTCACACTTGGTTCAATTGCTTGGTCTGAACTCATGTTCGATTGCTCCCCCTCCCCCTGCCCCCGCTGGACTGTGTTCACGTTATATTATTTGGGTCTGAACTGAACCATGCTGTGTTTGCATGATCAAACTGCAGCTGTTTTTTGAAGTGTGTTGGTTTTAAACCTTTGGCTTTGTTTTGAAAGCGTCCGCACATAACGGTGATACATACGTCTATCTGCCACGAATGTACAGCAAATATTTAAAAGAACGCGGGAGTCCGTTTCTGCTAAAGGCAAGCACATATCTGCTTGCAGTGTGTGAGTCACGCTTGCCAGGAAAATGAGTGCGACGCACACAAATACAGTTTTATTGAATCAGACGTGATCAATCAGCAGATTCACATCAGCAGCGAACTGTCCCGGAGTTCACATTAACCTTTTTGATCCAGACTTAGGGTGCAGTTTGTGTGTCTGAAGTTCTGAAATCAGTGTTCACATCATCCAATCTCTGGCCAAAAGTTCAGGTGTGAAGTCTCCCTTTAAATTGTGCTGATTATTTTAGGTAGTTGAGAAATCCTACTTTTAAGATATACATTTGACCAGCAGCTGAGCCCCATATACCTCTTGAGCCCCAAATATCCTTGCGGCTCTTCGCTCGGTTCTGATAGGGTTTACTTTGCCCCTGGCCCTAGCTCAAATGGACATTCGCTTTCAGTGTTAGCAGTAAAGTGAGGTAACGGCTGGAATCCAGAAGAGATTGATTTTATCCAGGGAAAAATCTCTGCCCCACTTCACTCTCTCCAAGATTGAGTCCAGACCCCTGAGGTTATGATAGATAATCCACACGCTGATTGAAAATTAGTGAAGTCTTTAACCCTTCAGAGATTTTCTATCTTTTTACCAGAAAGTTATTTTCAACTGGAGGCTATCGGGACTACATAGTCTAGTTCAGACTTCAATCAGACATCACAAGTTATGGAGTGCCTTGTCCTGTGCAGCTCAACAAACAGGATTTCTAATCTGTTGTTTATTAGAACAGTGTTTGTTCTATCAAAACTATTCTATTTTAATTTATTTTATTCTGCTACTTAACAAATCATTCATCTATAAATAAAATAATTTTTAAAATAGAGTGATTGATTAATGAATGCAATTAATTAGTTCCTTTTCTGCTCTGCTTAACGGATTATTTATATAGATAGAAAAAGTTTTTTTTTTCTACCATATATTTCAATAGGCAAACTATTGACCCAAGCATTTTGTAATATGTATTATAAAATATATGACCTAATAATGAATCTTTTATTATGAAATTGTTCTATTTCTTTTCTGTTGTCTGCTAATTAAATTACATTTATAACTGTTTTGTTTTTCATTTTTGCATAAAAATATGCATTAATGTTTTATAAAAATATTGATCATTAATTAAAATTATTATGTAAATGTAATCAAAATATTATTTATATATATTTTAACAAACTATTAATCTGTTAAGCATTAGTTAATATTTGTATTATATTGTACTCATATTTCTTATTAATATCATATTTGATCATTAATTCTATCATGAAGTAATTATATTCTACTGGTTAACAGATCATTAATATACATTTATGTACAGTAGATAAATGTTTTGTTTCATTCATACAGTATATTTGAATAGACACAACAATATCTGCAATTCTATGAATCTGTTAAGCATTGCATTTCTATCTATTCTATTCTATTCTATTCTATTCTATTCTATTCTATTCTATTCTATTCTATTCTATTCTATTCTATTCTATTCTATTCTATTCTATTCCATTCTGTATTTTATCCTGCAGGCAGCACCATGCAGCTCCACATCAATATTCGTCTTTCTTTGATTTTGTGTCAGAGATTTATTCCATCAAGATCCTCATTATAGATTTGACTGAATTCGTTTGTCACTCATGCATACAGTGTTTCTTTCCCTGGCGCTCTCTCTTTTTCTCTCTCTCTGTATTGCGATTTCTTTTTTCCTTATTTTCCTTTTAAGCTTTCATTGTTTCTCTTCATTTCCCTGGAATTAAAAATGTTTGGATTATCCAACCGAGGGTGTCATCTGTCTCTAAAAATCAGATGCGTGCCCTGAAGAAGATGACAATACAAAATGGGTCAAGACAGACTCTAATCCCTCGCCCTTAAGTCCCAGGGGTTGACTGGTGCTATCCCAGAGATCTACATGTGACGTGAACTGATATCATGTATTTCTGCTCAATACCAGATAAAAACACAATAAGGGTTCATTAGTTAACATTAGTTAATGTATTAACTAACATGAACTAACAATGAGCAGTACATTTGTTACTGTATTTATTAATCTTTGTTAATATTAGTTAATAAAACGACTGCTGTTCTTTGTTTGTTCAAGTTAGTTCACAGGGCAAATACAACTTCTGATTTGAATAATGTATTAGTAAATGTTGAAAATAATGTTAACTTAGATTAATAAATGCTGAAGAAGTTCTGTTCATGTTAACTAAGGAACCTTATTGTAAAGTGTTACCAAATAATAATTTAAATGCACATCTGCATGTGTCAATAAATGCACAGGCTCATTGTGCACATTCCTAATGAATTATATCCGCTGCATGACAATCTGTTGTTTTTGGGGCAGAATTGAAGTGTGTGGCGTGAAACAGAAAGAAAAGAAATGTATGTGGGGTTGAGGAAAGATAATGCAGTGTGTCACAACGCTGTCAGCCGCTCTCATTCTACTTCTCCCACCGTGACCTGTTTCCTCCATGGCACCACTTCCTGAGACGCCTGAGTCCAGCACATGTCTGGGAGATTCTCACGTGGCAAGATTCCATGGTCTCTAAGTCCCATCAGTGGAGAGGAGGGACCGACAAACTGTCTGGCTGGCGGATAAAGCCGAGAGATAGGGGAAAAAAAACAGAGGAGAAAAGAAGCATTTGGCTCTGTCTTTAAACTGGTGGACATGTGGTTGTGTTGGCCAAGTCAAAGGAGAGAGAGAGAGATTAAATTCTCTAGAGCGGCAAACTCACTCTACACCCTTGATGAATACAACATTGTTAAATGTGCAATCGCGCAAGATTTATATCTGGCAAGTGAAACGGGGAATTGAGTCGTGCCGGCTGACCTCAACCCGTGGTTAGCACTAGCAGGTCTTACGAACAGGATTTATATCTCCTTCGACAACCATTAATGTGTTTGTACATGTTTGTTTATTTATTTTTTATATAAATGTGGCCATGAGTCAGGTTGAATGGAAAGGGATGTCAGTGCAGATGGGCTTGAGATGTGTTGGTTTTCTGTCCATCAGAGAGGTGAAAGTTTTCCACCTCAACCTTTCAATGCGCAGGTCGGCCTCTTTAACACTCACACACTCTCTCTAGCAAACATTCAGTTTTACTGGGCATGGTCATTGTAACATACATGAAAAGTTTCTATGTGAGCCTGTGTGCATTTTTCATTGTGCAGTATTGCCAAGAGGGTCATAATTATTATATTTTTTTTAGTTACATAAAAAAGTTAGATTGGCCTAATTTGAATCTGAAAAGTTAGACTGATTAGGTCCAACTAATTTCTAGTCTTATAGTGGCTATATTTATGTAACTGGCAGCATCTTATCCAGAAGTAATAACAAGATTTTTTTAAATATAAATATCCTTTAAAAAACAAAGGCAAATATACAGTTCCAACACATTCTCATCCCAAGGCATCATATAGTGACACTTTTGACAATGCGTATATATCCAACGCACATGGCACCCTTTAGCGTCAATATAACATGCTTCGGTTATGGGTAGGTTTAGGTCTGGGGTAGGGTTAGGGTTAGACCACTAGGAGGCGCCTTCTGGCCAATATATATCTGCGTCTCATATTGATGCTAAAGGGTGCCATCAAAACATTTGTGTTGAAAACAAAGTTATTCAATCCCTCAAATTTTGTGCAGAATCTTTCTATCCTTTATAACCTCTAATAAATAAACGCTGCCTGTAAGTGCTTAGAAGCTTCTTTCACCTCTCTACTGCAATCTTGGCTCATTCTTCGCTTGAAAAGCTTCCAGATCACTGATAATCTCTGGTTTTTATGTTACCACTGCTTTCTTCAAATTCCATCAAGACTGTACAGGCCACTTAAGAAAATTCTACAACTGATCCCTGAACCAGCTTAAGTAGATTTGGATATATACTTTTGGGATGGCTGTCCTGCTGGTCTCTGCACTGAAGGCATAGGCATCTTTCCCAAATGGCTTGATACTTCAAAGACTTCATGATGTCTTTAACAGTCAAGATTTCCACTACCTGCTACTGCAAAGCATCCCATATCAAGATGGGACCACCTCCATGTTTGACCATGCAGATTGTGTTCTTCTGCTCATAAGCTTTGCCTTTTTTGCATCAGACATACTGCTGATCCATAGGTCCAAAAAGTTTCAGTTTGGTCACGCAACATTATTCCAAAACTCCACGGGAATATCCAAATGAATTTCAGCATATTCAATTTAGCCTTTAACGTTCTTCTTCGTCCAGAGTGGCCTTCGGCAAGACGTCCCAACATTAAGACCATGCTTGTCTAGTGTTCTTCTTATACTCTGCCTAAAAATATTTTTCCCCTCCTTTCATCAGATCATCTTGCAAATCTTTGGCAGATATTTTTTTCTCTGTTGCTCTGATCAAACATTGTATTCCCATTAATGAAATTGTTCTTTTCTTCAACACCCTCAAAGGTTTTCTGGTTTAGCAGATTTGAAACTTATGAATAAGGCTCACAGTTGTGTCCCTAGGAACTTTTAAAGGGTCATTCCACGATGACCAAGATGAATGTGTATTTAAAAATTTAAAATAGAAGAAATGTGAAATTATTTTTGAATTTGGAGCTTTCTAGACTGAGAAAAGTCAGAAAATGTATTTTTGGCTTATGTAGATGAAAGACAACAACTCCCAGAATGCACTTGCTTCGCTGCCCTAGGAGGCCACGCCTACCAGCGCAGTATACAACAAGTTGATTTGACACTAAACTGTTAGAGATGCAATAAAAAATGGTATCTTTTTAAAAAAAGCTTACATTTGTAAATTATTAGTCTCTGTGGGGGTTGAATATTTTGATTGCAACTGTATATGGTTAGAAAAGACTTTATTTCAAATAAATGGATGAATGGTGATGGGTGAATGGTAATGTATAACTGTACCTGTGTAATTATAAAAAAATCACTGAAAATGTTTCTAGTTTTTGCCTAATGCAAGTTGTATAGCACCAGCCAGTAAGATTGCAACTTACTATTTCAGCCAGCTGTTTTAATTTTTGTGTGCAATATGCTTCAGGCGTTCAGTAAGCAGACTGTGGGTGTCCGCCTGAGGCTGAGATCTTTCCATTGATATCATCTGTGTTTGTGTGTACTTTCTCACAGAGCCACATCCAGAAAAGGCATGTCATTCAGCACAGCCAGACCCAGCGACGCACACCTGTGGGACATCACTCTGGAACCTGGGAGAGGAAGTGACGCCCAAACCATCTCTGTGTCCTGCCAGAAGAAGCGCACATTTGCTAGCAAAAGGCAAGCCCTCGCTGTATCACCCATGTCGTTCTTAGAAACCACTCAGCCGCAGACTCTCCCTGGCTCGCATTTCAAAGGCATTGTATTGCTAAAAAGCATTTTCTGCCCTTGCACTTTGCCAGATGGGCTCTGTTTCCTCTGAAGCTGTGAGAATTAAGTGACAGATTGCAAAATAATTTTTTGACAAAAAAACCCAGTCTTCTAATTTCTTCTTCCCCACTCATTGTTCAGGTACTAACAGATGTTCAGGCAACCTGTTCGCCTTTCGCAGGATGGTATTTTGAATGAAAATTAAAAACCATCTTTTTCTGGTTAAAAAGGTGCAGTTTAGCTGTGTTTAACCTGTACTGGCACTTAGCTTCAGAGGAAAACTCTCCACATTGCGATTTCATGATTAATGGCACACATCAATTCTGTAACGTAGGTATTCATGTGGAAAACGACTGAAAATAACTTGTGATGAATAAAAATGTGATGTCTTTCCATCACCTCAGCTGCTTGTATCCACAGAAAACGCACTGTTATTAAGAAGAATGAGCTTTGAGTTCATATTACCTCTGTGTATCAAAAGCAGGGGAGCGATTCACTTGGATTTCATATAAAGGGTTTCAAGTGTTTTTGGATCCAATTCAAGAGTGTGAGCATCTTATTAATGAAAGCCTCCATCTGGGTGTAATATTTCTCTTGGTCGCATTGACTCTAGTTCGGTGCCCGGTGTCCATGGCAATGGGTTGTCATTTTTATTGCAGATTATAGTGTGTATCATGTAACAGCACACTACTGTATATGCATGTACTAGTTCTATAGCTATAGCACCTTGTAATAGACTACACACTAAGAATGTTTTTAGTCAATTTTGAAGATCTCCCTCCACCCTGACATTTATCATACATGGTTTCAGATTTACAGGAATCAAAAGGTATATCACTGTAATAAATACTTGATTTATTATTTAATTTTATTATTTTGAAAAACTCCATTCGAGTTTTATTCAATGTATGTTAACTTTGAAGTCGGCAAAATATTCTTGTTTCAAAAAAAAGAGCACTGTTCAAAAGTTTGGGGTCGATTAGATTTTTTACAATGTTTTTGAAAGAAGTCTCTCAGGCTCAACAAGGCTGCGAGAGTTAAAAACTGAAATATTTTGAAACATTATTACAATTTAAAATAACTGTTTTATTTTTAAATATGGTTGAAATTATAATGTAGATTTATTCCTGTAATTGTAAAGCTGATTTTTTTTTCAGCATCATTACTCCAGTCTTTAGTGTCACATGATTCTTTTAGAAATCATTCTGATATGCTGATTGGTGCTCAACAAACATTGTAATCTTTTCTAACATTATAAATGTCTTTACTTTTTTATTATCCCTTTTGATCAATTTCAATTCAATCCTTGCTGAAGAAAAAAAAACATTTATTTTTAAAAAAAAAAGTTACTGTCCCTCAAATTTGGAACAGTAATGGACTAAAATGTTTGATTACTCATCTTGCGCTTATATGTATCAGTATTGTACAATCCTGCCTCACCTTCTCTTTTTAACAGGAAATTGGTACAGAATCAAAAACTCCTGAGCTAAATCCATTTCAGTCGTTAACTGAGTCATGTGATTATACCAGTCGATTATATACATTGCTTTGAAACTATAATAGTCAAACCCTTGACAACATGGGCGTTGTCACAAGCGGTATATCCTCACTACTTTCTCCAGAGCCCTTATTTCCATGTTTTACAGCGATGACCCACTTTACTTTAATCATCCTTGGTACATGTTAGACCAGCTTAAAGACCAGCACGTTCTGCAAGATTAGAACAGAGGTGTCCACATTAACTAGTGGAGCGCCGAATGGAGAGGATTCCACTGCAGCATAATGATGATGATGGGACATGTTTCATTGTTATGTCTGACTGAACAAATGGTCTATTTATATATACTGTATAAAAAAGTTAGATTTTTGCCTTTCTGTTAGTTATATAAAAGCACTTTATCAAAACAAATACCAGCTTGAAAGGCCTGCTGTGAGCTGAATCATGCTCCTCCGATGAACCTACTGATACGCTCATTAGAATGCTGAGTGTTTTAATGCTACTCAAGTGGTTTAGTTGCTCCATCTCTCCTGATAACTCATTGTGCTTTCATTATTAAGATTCCACACCATCCTCTCAGGAAGCGAATTTAAGCCACTTGTTGCAGAGATTGGGAACTGACTGTGTTCTGATGTTTTATTTACAGAGGTCTCCTGGAGGTCTTGCAACTGGACTTTGAAACAGAGGAGCAGAGTGACCAGTTAGAGAGCCAGATGATCACGTGGCGACTGGAACTGCCTGGAAACATGATACGGGATGAAGGGACCATGAGGATTTACACTATTCAGAGAGACTATGTGGGAATAGCGCCTCTGATCAAGGTCGGGAATGTTTGTTTTACCTTCGGTCAACTTTGTGTTATGATCACATGTAACCTTTTTAGATCACATGGAACCTTTTGTGTTATGATCATATGGAACCTCAGTTATAGGAAACCTGAAATTTTCTGTTATATAGAGGAAACACAAACATAAATAAAATATACACTACCGGTCAAAAGTTTTAGATCGGTAAGATTTTTTATGTTTTTAAAAGAAGTATCTTCTGCTCACCAAGGCTGCAATTATTTTATAAATAATACAAAAAAACAGTAATATTGTGAAATATTATTACAATATAAAACAGCGGTTTTCTATGTGAATATATAGTGAAGTGTAATTTATTCCTGTGATCAAAGCTGAATTTACAGCATCATTACTCCAGTCTTCAGTGTCACATGACCCTACAGAAATTATTATAATATGATGCTCTTTTATGAATAGAAAGTTCAAAAGAACAGAATTGATCTGAAATGGAAAGCTTTTGTAACATTAATCACTACCATTCAAAAGTTTGGGGTCAGTAAGAATTTATTTTTTATTTTTGGGGTAAAGAAATTAGAAAATACTTTTATTCATCAAGGATGAGTTAAATTGATCAAAAGTTATAGTAAAGACATTTATAATGTTAGAAAAGATTATATTTTAAAGAAATGCTGTTCTTTTGAACTTTCTATTCATCATAGAATTTTGGGGAAAAAAATGGTACATGACTGTTTTCAACATTGAAAATAATAATTTATGTTTTTTGAGCATAAAATCAGAATGATTTCTGAAGGATCATCACTGAAAACTGATGTGTAATCAGCAACAGTAAAGATGTTAAATTCAGCTTTCAAATTACATTTTAAAATATATTAAAATAGAAAACAGTTATTTTAAATTGTCATAATATTTCACAATATTACTGTTTATCATTTTGTTTTCATCAAATAAAGCAGCCTTGGTGAGCAAAAGAGACTTCATTTAAAAACATAAAAAATCTTACTGATCTAAAACTTTTGACCGGTAGTGTATATTTATAAATATATATATATATTTTTTAAATGCAAACTATCATTGTTTGTAAAGATCTATGTAAGGTTATTTTAAAATTGTGAAGAAAAAAACTTGGAATGACATGTGGGTGAATAATTTTTTTGGTTGATCTATCCCTTTAACTTCGCCAAGGTTTTGTGAGGTCACGTTTTGTAAGGACGTCTGTGAAACGTGGACATGAAATCACTTTGGTGTGACAAGTATTTGGCATGCGTTGTGTAAAAACCTTTGAATATAAAGCTACAATGACAGGCTAGCCCTTATAAATGATTTATGTGTTTTTGTTCCGTCTGTGTGTTTTTGTGAGTGTGTACGTGTGTTAATTGTCCAGAGGCGCAGTGCCACTTCTTTCACCCTTTGATCTCTTCCTATCATCACCCCTACAGTTGGTCACACCACTGCAGAATACGTATACCCTAACGAAACTGACATTCGTTTTATGAGGACATGCACATAATTCCCAAAGCCATCCACATGCAGTCCTTTATTGCAAGTTCTCCAGCATTCATTAAAATATAAAAATATAGCTCTTTTTAGACAAATAAAACCAAAAGAGATTGTGACAATTCATTGATGTCAAGCGTCCATTATACGGCTAGCTGCCCGATCTGTTTACTGGAATGGTCTGTTTCACAGCATGACCCTGTCTCTGAAATAACACCACCATAAATCGTGGGATTTTGCCGGTAACTTTTCAAATCATAGTCAGCATCTGTTGATCAAGTTCAAGTTCAAGACCTTTATTTGTCCCCGAGGGGCGATTAGTTTTGCTGCAGTAGCCAAATAATATTCCTTTTGTTGTGTTGCGTTTGGAGGATGCTTGTGGACATCTGTTGGGTCCAGAAGTTAAATCTACGCTCAAACCCAATCATCCTAGTGTGTTCGTCATCACAGTGGCACACTGTAAGATAATCATTAGGGTATTAAACTCAGACAGAGCTTGTCTGATCCTCGATTGTTGCCTTTGTTGCCCTGACATTTTTGACCCGTTTAAGATTTTCCTCACCACCAATAGGAGATTTAGCTTATTAGATGATGAGAGTGCTTGATCTTAGTATTAGCCTATTTATTTATTTTTTAAAGTGTGTCGAATTTCTTCCATATGTACATACTTCAGTGCTAATTAGGCATGGGATTTTATTTTTTTTACGCTTTAATTGGTGTGCTGTTGAACAGTTTGCACAGTAAAACTGTCTCTTTAAATATAATTCCTTTAAAGCACTACAGCCATACATATTCAGACGGGAGTCTTTAGCTATTGTTTTCTGGACTCAATTGGGTTTGTTTTAGTCTAGTTGGGCCTTGGACTTTTTTTCTACCCTGCCAACATTTTCTTGACCCCAATAATATATTGTTTAGCAAAATATATAGCAAAGTTTTTTTTTTTGTATATTTTATATTGTCATTATAATTACTTTTTCTTTACAAATACCATTTTAGTAAGCTGCAAATTCTACATTATATAAAATAAAACCATAAATTCATGAACTTTCATTGGAAAACAATTGTATATGCCAACATTTTTTTCATTGGTATGTAGTTTTCATCAGACTCTTACATATTTTTTGCATATTCAACAAAAACAAATGTTTTAGACATCTACTGTAGATCATGTTGTGATGACAATTCACAGTGGGTTGAGGTCAACACTTTTTAATGGTACTTTTAAACATTCTGCTGACCATAAGTACTGTATCATTGTACCTACATGTCAACTACATCTCATTAAAGAATTAGTAAACTGCTTAATATTTGCTAACTTTATTTTGATGGTCCCCCAACGTTCTACAGACTATAAGTAACTTTGCAAGTACACATCAACTTATTCTACTAACCCTAACCCTACCCTCTACTAATATTCAAGTAGCACTCTAATGAGAGTTTACATATTGGTGCAACGTTATATAGACAGTAGAATGTTTAAAGGGGACCATCAAAATAAAATGTAACCCAACAATGTAGAATGCATGACAGATAGCCAAACTTTTTCTGAGCATGCCAATTTTGAAAAATGTGGTTTTGCACGTCTTTAGTGCTAAATGAGAGCTCTTTGTTGTGTTTTTTTCAGGACACGGAGCTCCTCAACACAGCCGTGCTCACTGGTAAGAGGGTTTCTGTGCCTGTGAAAGTGTTGGGCGTTGAGGCTGATGGCTCCATCACGGACATCACTAACTCTTCTCGCTGCAGGTCTTCAGAACAGGATGTCCTAAAGGTAATGCATGTCAAGGTCAGGCCATTTGACGGCTTCAGCAATCTCACACTCTGTGTGCTTCTTATTAGCAGCCTTACTGTGCTTCTGAATGACATGTCTATTAGAACTGGGAGAGCACAGAAGAGAGGGGTCAGTGGAGTAGGCTTAGATGGCCTCCACTTCCTAGTTCCTCACCAAAAAATGAGAAAAGCAGGAGGGAGACAGACGATGACCTGAAAGCCCTCAGTGAACTTCTGTTTTTTTACCCAAAGCACATCTGTGCTTAAGACACCTGTCTTCTTTCCCCTGTGTATTATGAAGTGCTTGAGCCCTTTGTTATTGCAAGGTCATTCTCTGGGGCAGTTCTTCATAAGTGGTTTTTCCTCAGGACCAAGATGGACACACGGTACCTTGTATTGGACCAAAATTGTTTATCATACAAAAGTAATCAAACATATTCGTACATCCAAAGAAATGTATTAATATTACCATCAGGCCGGAGGAAAACCGAGAGATAGGTCGCTATCTCAGATGAAAATTGAAAAGCTGAAATTGAACGGATATACGAAGTCTGACGTAGTCAGGCTAAGCATGACATAGGCTAAACAGGAAAATTTAACTAAACATCTTTTTTTATGGTTTCAGTCTCTGTTTCATTCTCTCTGTTTGTCCTTTTTTGCAATGGATCCCATATTTGAATCTATATAAAACATAAACATCTTTGACTTTGTGTGAGAGTTTGAACGGACCTTTGACGTCAATAACAAAAGATATAGAAATATTCTTTTTTGGATCTTTTGGAAGTTGATAAGTTTTTTTTTTATCAACTTCTTTTGATAAAAATAGTTATCAATAGTTTTTATAGTACTTATTTTTCTATTTTAAATATGCACAGTTTCATAATTTGATTATTTGAATTTAGTATCGAACCTGTGAGAACAGACCTCGCCAGATGAGAGCCGTAGCCTTAGCCCTCATTGAACTTGTTTTTTTTTTTTGTTTTTTTTTTTCATCTGTGCCCTAGACATCTGTGCCTTCGTTTTTGCATGCTTATTATGAAGAGTTTGAAATCTCTTTTTCTATTTCTGGGTCATTCTCTGGAGTTTTTCCAACTAAAACAATGGCGCTTTCACTGAGAGTTTCTGAAGATGTAAAACGAATATCCAGTGCCCCCCTGACCTTGTCTTCTCAGGGTTAAGCCTTAAAACATAAATGAGGGACTCTGACTCATTCATTGGTAAAAGACAGACAAGAAATGAATGCACACAAACCCATGCATTGTCATGTGTCCTTATTACACATGCACACCTTAACTGCACAAACCCCATGAATAAATTCATTTGCCTTGAACACAAAGGGGAAGTGCGGGAGTCTCTTTTTTGTTGTCCTGAAAAGATTTTTATGGCACAGAGTTTTCACACCACGTGCCCTGTGGTTTATAAATTAGTCTTTGAAGTACTGGTGATGAATGAAACAGTGATACAACAGTGCCCATAGATTTTCCTAATGAGACAGAACAATGTACACAGGGCCCA
This sequence comes from Pimephales promelas, assembly GCF_016745375.1. The sequence goes on from NW_024121322.1 coordinate 3,547,218, forward strand.
TTACCTTATACCACAGTGACACTCATGTCTCCATTACCATAAAGCATCTTTATCTTTTTATATTCATTTACATTTATTCCTTTAGCAGGCGTTATATGCCACACCACAATAATTTATCCAGTAATATAAGACAAGTTCTACAATACAATGATCAGAGAAACAATAGAGTTTTTAGAATTTTTTTTTAGGAAGTAATTTTTGTACCTTGTTGTGATACTTTGAGGCATGACTCACTCAGAGACTGTTGAAGTTTGGAGGGGAACACTGACTTGCAAAAATTGTTGTATTGATATAGAAAGCTATTGTCAGCTAGCGGAGAAACACAACGAGAGCTGTGAATGAAAACCCATTTATTGATTGATTTATTGAAGAAGAATTTCTAGTTTAACTGTGAATGCTGGAAGCTTGGACAACAGAAGCTGAGCAGCCTGCGCTTGCAGATTTTATAGGAGGCATCACAAAGCGCTCATAGCAAAGTAAAGCTGGTCAAAAATCAGTAATGGCATCCAGATAAACCAATCCATGAGTCTAGTTGAATCTGGCCGGTGGTGATGACAAGGTGCTCTAAGGATAGTTCACCCAAAAATGAACATTTTGTCTTGATGGAGCTATTTAATATATATATATATATATATATATATATATATATAGGAATGAACTTAAAAGGCTATTTCCACACACAGGTGTCTGAGAGGTGTGATGCTGTGTATGTCAACGGTAAGGAGACCCGTGGGAGAGTGCGGATGATGGTGAACTTCACCTACAGTTACCTGAGCACACAGCTGGAGGTGAGCGTGTGGATGCCTCGACTCCCCCTGCAGATGGAGATATCCGATCCAGAGCTCAGCCAGATCAAAGGATGGAGAGTTCCTGTCACAGGGAACAAAAGGCAAGTGACGAGGATAATTCCAGTCTAACACAATGTCCCAACAAACTTCATATGGTTTACATTGTTTAACTAATTTAGAAGCATTTAGCAGTTGATCAAATGTACATTATCATGCATATATGTACATGTAAATACATTTAAATTGTGACAAATATTAGTAAGTAAGATATTTAAATCTGTATCAGAGAATTTGATAAGTGAAATAAATATAAAAAAATAGTTGATTTGTTACTAAATATTATTTATTTGTATTTTAACAGTCAGGATTTCAGGAAGTAGTTTACTTTTATTTCCCCATTATAGTATGATTATATTTATGACTACAATTCCTATTTTAAATCATCTCAGATATTTAAAGCTTAAAACCCTTCTTTTATAGATAGATAGATAGATAGATAGATAGATAGATAGATAGATAGATAGGTACATGTATTTTCTTAAAAAAGGTTTTAATTATTAACATTTATTTTGTGTAATTTATATTGTGACTGGCTCTACTGGCTCTTCTTTAATTGTGGTTCTTTAATTTAATTTCAGTTCCTTAAACTAGCTCTGTGCTTTTATATATGGACCTTTTCCACTTGTTCCGAAGGGTTCTTTTCTTATTAGAAAAGATAATGTTTTCCGCAGAGATATCCTGGCAGTTTTTTCATTATACCTTCAGTGTAAAGGTAGAGATGAGAGATTATTATAAATTGATAATTAATCATTATATAAATAAATAAATTTGACAAATGTCATTTTTTTATTATTAATATTTATTTTATTGTCCTACTTTTGGGTTGTTAATAGAGTTTTTTAATGCATCATTTATATTGTGAACTTGAATTTTGAATTCTTGAGTTGCTGTAGGATTTTTATTTTCTCATTTTCTTTTCTTTTTTTCTACTAGCACTTTTTCTTATTACTATAGAGAATGTTTTTCAGAGATATCCCGGCAGTTTTTATGACATTGCAGAGACTTTCATTATAATGTAGAGATGAGCGATTGCAGAGCCTAGTCAAATAGCAGATAGCAGAAAAAAATGTTTCGAGAGCCGGAGAGTAAGGAAAAGAGTTGTTCATCTTTTCTCTGCATGTTTCTCAGGGTGAGCTGGGACTCGGAGGAAGAGGATGAGAGGAAGGGCAGAGGCTGCATGCTGCAGTATCAGCACAGTTTGATTCGGGTGCTTACGGTCTTCACCGCAGACTCACCAGATCCAAGCAGCCCATTTCCCGCATACTTCCTCGGCTCTGATTGGCAGGTGGATGTGACGCGGCTGGTGCGCTACTTTCTGAGAGTTGAGGATACAAGTGTTGCACGCCTGCAGGCAGGAAGTGTTCTGACAGGCAAGGCTGTGGGAGTCACCACTGTGCAGGTAATGCTGATAATGACAGAGCCGCCCGCAGCTGTCAGTGCTACACCATGCTCATTATTCATTAAGACAATAAAGTTTAGTGTGTGTTTATTATCAGTGACAATACAGACAGCTTGTTTTTTTAATTGTAAAACAAATAAATGTCAAATGATGCCATGCTGGGTTTGGTTTCTGTTATCCAGGTGATGTCTCCATTGTCCGACTCGGTTCTGGCTGAGAGGATGATCAGGGTTCTGGATGATAAAGTCAGTATAACAGAGCTGGGTGTGCAGCTGGTCTCTGGCCTTTCCCTGAACCTCCAGCTCAGCCCAGGAAGCAACAGGGTCATCGTTGCCAAGACAACTACACAGGAGACCATACACTACCCCAAGCAGGTAATTAATGTACTGTAGCTACATTTGCTGTTAATCTTATTAATGGAACTATATTCTGATCAATCAAAATTGCATATACTCTATAAGAGACAAGAGAAAATCTCGACAAAAATAATTCATAGATTATGGTGGCTGACAAGTAAAAATTTAATAGAATAAGGGATTTTAAATATCAATATATTGTTATATTTCCATAATTGAAAAGAAGCTTATCACTGGCAAATGTGACCCTGGACCACAAAATCAGTCACAAGTATTTGCAGCCCATTCTCACCCCCAAGGCGTCACTTAACTGACGCCTTGGGAAGCATTTGGACATGCTTCAATATATGACGCTTTAGGCGCCCTTTAGCGTCAGCAAGATGACGCACTAGGATCGCGTGTACCCTACCCCCACCCCACACCTAAACCTAACCGCGTCCTCTAACTGACGCTTTCCTTTAGCGTCAGTTAGATGACGCCGTAGGATTGCGTCATGTAAGTGACGCTAAAGGGCGCCTAAAACGTCAAATATTGAAGCATGGTCAAAGGTGACGCCTTGGGGTGAGAATGCGTTGGTATTTCGGGTATATTTGTGGCAATAGCCAACAGTACATTTTGTAGGTCAAAATTATCGATTTTTCTTTTATGCCAAAAATCATTATAGTATAATAAAGTAAAGTAAAGATGATGTTCCATGAAGATATTTTGTAAATTTCCTACCGTAAATATATAAAACATTTATTTTTGTGAGTGAATGCAACTGTCAGTTTGTCGCGTCCAGTGATGGCTTCTAGCTGTTGCGACAGCGGTCGTGTCCGGCGTAGACATGCTGTTAGGTAAAAGTAACAAGAGAACACGGAGTTCAGCAATGCTCTAAATTCCTTTATATGACTGCTAGTTCCATTGCCACGTCTGAGTGGCATAACATGATCCAATCAATATCAAACTATTAGTACTCAGCAAGAGGCCTCATTTGTCTTGTGATGGGCTTTGCCAGCAGTGCTCCTCAGGCAATGCATAATGTATTTCACCCCAGAATATAGGACAGTTCTGTGGTGGCATTTGCTTATACTGTATAAGCCAGGGAATTTCAATTAAAGTTCCAAGAGGTCCGGTCTCAATACTAAATGATAAGATCAGCTGTTTTATCAGGCTATTATTATTTTTACATTTAGATACATGAAAAAATCTGACAGAAAAAATACTGTATCATGGTTTTTATGCTTAAATTAAGTATCTACTAAAAACAAAGAAAAATGTACATAATTAAAATGTTCTCACCTTGAGCAGAAAACCAATTTTTCAAATTTTTCAAATTTCAAAGTTTTATTTGTTTTTGCTTGCACTATACAAATATTTTTTTCCAATTATAACATTGTTTATTATGAAATGCTCTTAACATGCTGATAAATAATGCTAAATGTAGATCTAAATGAGCTAAATGAGAAATGTAGAGAGAAAATCATCTATATATGATTTAAAAGTCATTATTGTATTTGCTGCATTGTTCTTTTCTCATTTTATAAAAAACATTAGAGGTTGTAGCGCCGATAGATCATTACCATAATAGAAACAGTAAAATGGTGCTACAGTTGCTCCAGTTGGAACCAAGCCATGGTCCGGTTATGACTGGTGGCTAAGCAAATTGAGTTTTGAACACAAGCACATAAATATTGATCCGTTTGGATAAATGGACCTCCATGCATGGAGTTTTTTAGGCCATATACTACATCCTGCCAAAGGGCTACTTAATTTGAAATGAACATGGTTGTGTCTCTGAGATACCGTGCTTGCTGTCACGCTAACTGGGAATTATTTCCAAGTTTACCAGCTTTGATGGTTTAAAGTTTGATTAGCCTGCTCCAATTTTATGTAATGTTTAAGCAATATTTTTAAATTTTATAAAACAGGAGGCGGTTGTTGGCTGCTGGCTGAAGTTCAGTGATGGCTCCCAGACTCCTCTTGATTTGTACGATCCCAGTGGTTATTCTCTCACTATTTCTTCATTGGACACAAGGGTAGCATCTGTGCGGAAGACACCTGGGTCTGTCTTTGTCGTGGTCGCTGAAGCCGAGGGACAGGGCTTACTGCTCAGAGCAGAGCTTGCTATCTGTGAGGCCTGTCAGAAATCCAAACGCAAGAGCAAACTAGCTGTGGGCGGAGGCATGGTGAAGGTAAAATTCCCTCCGGATGAACAGCTCGCGGGGACTAGCAAGAAAGAGAGCGACCAGGCCAATGATGATAACAACTCCAAATTGATCCTTACATCCGCTCTGAACATGCTTCAACACACCATTATCCAAGAGAGCACCACAAGTGCGATCAAAACGGCGACCAAATCCAATCTTCAAGAAGCAATAGGAGGTGGCGTATCCACGATTAAGTCAGTAAACACAATGGATAAAAATCTCATTACCAAGCCCGTCGCAGATAGAGCGCTAGTCACCATAAGCCCCAGAAGTCCAATAAAGAATGGGTATGGAAACCTTCTTGAGAACCCCAACTTCCCGCTACCACCTGAGGAACCCAAGCAAGAACCGCCCCTAGTGGAAAGCGATCTGATACAGATGTTTAGCATGTTTACAGACATAGAAGTCTGCATCTACACGCTAGTAGGACTATTTTGCTTGGCCGTTATCAGTGTCTTGCTTCACTGTGCCACTAACAGCGCGAGATCACGCAGCAAGAAGTCTCCGCTTCAGTGCCAGGGTCAATCCCAGCACAGGCATCACTGGGTACGCCTGGGTACAGTTGCAGAGCAAAGCAGAGCTGCGCCGATTGCAACTACCTCCAAGCAAGACATGCAGGCTGCTGTGGAGATGCAAAGAGCCGTTCAGATGCAGAATGGCAGAGGCCCGGAGATGAACCAGTTCAGGGAGATCCCAGTTATTCCAGATGAGGAGAGAACTGCAACTCTGGGGCGAAGGACCAACACACTTCCTCTAAGGCGGGATCCGATGGCTAATATGGCTCCAATGGCTGTCCGATCAGCCACCCTGCTGGCCAGGCCCGTTCGCAGCGAACCTCTACATTCTCCCACAAGTAAAAGGAATCAGGTCCAGTTCACAACCTTTGCTACTCTAGACATCAAAAATCTGGCTGCTCTCAAGAAGAGCGGCCAGAACGTCAGCTGGGCCAGCCAACCAGATGGAGGTTTTCAGGCTGCCAGTATCGGCCAGGGTGGGTTAAATGGTAAGGCCGAAAAAGTCAATCATGTACATTTTTCCAGCCCAGTGGAAGTGTTCGGTCAGATACCGGAATGCACAGAGTCCAATGGCTTTCTTCCAGAAGGTCCCTGGCCTGTGGCTACACCAGTGTCAAAAGTGTGATACGGGACAGGGTTGTTTATGCAAAAGCTCTATTAGCCTCATTCATGAAACACAAGCATTCTGTGTAAATTGTCCAGAAATCCATTCGTACATAAACTGTTGCATTGAACTGAATAGGACAGTTTATATGCAAATGTTTTATGAACAATTTGACACAGAAATTGTTTTTCACAAATAAGGTCCCGTGTATGCATATGCGTAAAATATCTAAATTTGATGTAAATATTTCTGTAACTCTCAACAAAGTTTTTACTTTCCTGCTTTTGTATATTTGTATTATTATTAAAATCATTAGAAACAGATCACAACAAATATTTAATATATGTATATAATATAAAACTGCTGATAATATATTATGAAAATGTTTTCTATATTGTGAATCCCTTGTAGTGTTTATACAAGCAAATGCATGTAATTAAATAATTGAAATGTATAACAATTTAACTGTATTATAAAAATACAAACTTGCATAATATTGAGGTTATTTAATAATAAGAATAAATTAAATTTTTACTTCCGAGTATAACTGCACTGCCAATCATAGCCCCAATTTTCAGTGTTAACTATTGAGTTTCTGCTTTTATGAATTTATCAAATAAAGTGTCTAACTGTGAATATTTCTATTGTTGTATTTGTCTTTAAGAGATACATTGATGTGTGCTCATTTTAATTAATGCTGACACATAGGATTCCTCCTTGTATTAAAATGTGTATTCATCCATTTTATCATTGCAGCAGCACAGCTCCTTATAATGCTCCACACCTGTGGTTCAGTTCATCAGTGACAGGTTGGAGTGAAAAGTAAATCTCCGCTGCTAGCATAACTCTCTGGTTTATTATGAGACGACCAACCCCAGCTTTGAAGACTGTGAGGCTGACTCAAATCTTGAAATTGCATTCCCCTCATTGCATGTGGAGAAATAGTTCGGACTAGGCACCTCGGGACTGTTGTTATCTCCAAAATAACGCCACATTTATTCCACAGTAGTGAACAATGACAGTGGAAGTCCACTGCCAAACATACCTTTATTTACCTTTGTGTTACCACTACTCTAGTAAATTCAGACACAAACCAACAAAACATGACAAATAAAAGCAACGGCATACAAGAATATACAATAATGGGGTTGGGATACATCAATAAAAATAACAAACAAGAGAGTGGGGGGGGGGGTTGAGCAAGAAAGTTCATAGGGGGTTGACCAGGGAGGGTAGGAGGACTGGGGGTCTTGGGTTTACGGGACGAGGGTTGAGGATGAGGAATCTGGGCTGACTTGGATGGGGAGACACGTGGAGAAGCCTTGGGAGAACCAGACTGGGACAGGGTGACACGTGGAGAAGTGCTAGGAGAATTAGACAGGGACTGGGAAGGACACGGTACAGGACAAAAGACAGGGCAAGATGTAGGCGACTGTGGGGCAGAAAAGGGCAACACTGTGGCTGGCTGAAGAGCAGGAAAGGGGTCAGTGTACTCGATACTAGAACCAGAAACAGCACTCATCACATTCGATTCAGAAGAGGCACAACTCATGTCAGACTCTGAACCTGCGATGTCCCCAGCTGACACTGGGGCCGAGTTGACGGGAACACACCCTAGAACAGCGCTGTCTGAAACCGGCTCGGGAACAGCGCCGGTAGAGACTGGCTTGGGAACAGCGCTGGGAGAAGCAACGCCCTCAGCAGCTGGTCCAGGAACCATTCCCTCTGCTTAAGACTTCGGAGCTGCCTTCTCTGTGGCAGACTCTGGAACGGCTCTTTCAGTAGTAGTGAAAGGTTGAAAAGCTGTCGCAGGCTCAGGGGAAGGAAGAGATGGGGAACGGCAAGCCCCCTTCAAAGCAGGAACCGTGATGGCTGGAGTGGCTTTCTCTGGCTGGGTCGACTCTGTCGCTGAGGACTCTGAAGGAGACTCCCACGAGGTCCGTCTACCTCGTCTCCCAAGACCAAAGGAAGCAGATGGAGTCTCAGGAGTCGTGGAGGAGCTAACCTGGTTCCCAAACGTCGCGACGCCCATCAAACAACCCTCGGGAATAATTGGCAGCCAGGCAGAAGGTGAAGATCTCTTGGAGGAGCCCTGCAGCTCTTCCTGACACAAACGGTCCACCACTTCCTGAAATGGATGACGGATCAGCCCCTGCCGTTCAGTCAAAGGAGGAGGAACCTTGAGACCCGCGATGAAGTATGAATTGAGGAGGATCTCTGGCAAGAACCTCCTCCTCTCTTCCACGACCTCTCTCCCTGGGCAGGAAACGGTGCCTTGCCACTGTTCATGTCGGAGGTAGTCGACAGCCACCATTGTTCAAGGTGATCAGATTGTTGTTTGGCAGAAAAAGGCAAACTGTCTGCTGGGTTCTTCTTTGGCTGGTTCATTCTGTCAAGAGTTTTCAGGAACGAACCCAATCGCAGACAGTTTGCTGACACACAAGGTTTATTGATAACAAAAAGGGAAAATAAAACCCCACGAGGGGGGAAAAAACAGCACAGACAAAGCAAAAGACTAACAACACTATAGACTAAGACACAAACTTCACAGGAAGAAAATAACTTTTACAAGAAAACTTCTCTGTTAAGACAGACCTAAAGCCAAGGTACTCACAAGCATTACCGTGTGGATATGCACACAATGAGCCAACACAGGAGAGCAAACACAAGGGGATAATATACGGAGAACAGATAACAACAGCAGGTGACACTGATCAGGCAATGAAGACAAGATGAGGATAACAAGGGGGCGGGGTAAGAGAACGAGACAACACAAGCACACACCCCAAAAACAAGGCCATGTGCCTGCACACAAAACATGGGTCTGTCATGATCCTGCCTCAAGACTAGAGAAAGGAAATGACAAGAGGGCAGAATCATGACATTTACTTAAGGAGTTGTTCTTCACCAAAAATGGCGTGGAGTTCTATGCTAATGGGGATAGTGTCTTTACTTTTTGCAGGGAGAGGAAAAAACACATCTTTTATGTGTATAAACATATAAACTGTTAATATGTCTAATACTAACAGGATATTTAATTGCTGCAAAACACTATGATTACATAGTCAGTTTTCCTATTTAGTCCATGTTTAATTATTATGTACCATTATTTAGTATTTACTGGGTCTTTTCAGCTCATGAAAATATTAAAACATTTTTAATTTTAAATCAAATATACTTTGACCTCAACTACTAGTGTAAATATGAAGCACAACCAGTTTGAGAAGCACTACTATGGTGTTTGATAAGAGTTGAATTTCTTTCGAAAAATAAAATTCATGCACCTATTCTGACCATCTATTTCCTAACTTCCAGAAATAAAGGATGAGCATAGTACCAAGAAATACATATTTGTGTGTAGGATGTTTTAAATAACAGCTACATCTGTGCTATCAGTTCAACCATCACCTAATCCAGAGCGTTGGATATTCTATTGACAGATTTGCAGGATTGAGGTCATTGTGTTGCTGGATTAACATGCATCAGTGGATCTTCCTCTTCTCTGGCCGCATTTACCGATGTGGGCCAAACACAGTAGATCTGCTCTTCCCTACTTTCACTTCTCAAAGGCCGTTTGTGTTAAGCCAGTGTCACTGCGCTGTTTCAAGTACATTTCAGAGTGTTTTGGATTTATTTGAGATAATGCTAGAACCATGTTTTTTTTTCTTTAGCTATCTGAATTTACTATAGATATAACTTAA
>NW_024121322.1:3557329-3651993 GCF_016745375.1 Pimephales promelas
CCCTTCCAGAGCTGAGATATCGAAACTCAAAAATTCGGCCCAAAAAAAAAACGACAGTGGTACCCCTTACGTTTTTTTTTTTCGGGCGAAAAATTAAGTTTCTCCAATCTTCCCAAAACTCTGGATTCTGATAGAGGGCCATGAGACTTAGACCTGAGTGCAAAAATGGAGGCTCTAGCCCTTCCAGAGCTGAGATATCGAAACTCAAAAATTCGGCCCGAAAAAAAACGACAGTGGTACCCCTTACGTTTTTTTTTTTCGGGCGAAAAATTAAGTTTCTCCAATCTTCCCAAAACTCTGGATTCTGATAGAGGGCCATGAGACTTAGACCTGAGTGCAAAAATGGAGGCTCTAGCCCTTCCAGAGCTGAGATATCGAAACTCAAAAATTCGGCCCGAAAAAAAACGACAGTGGTACCCCTTACGTTTTTTTTTTTTCGGGCGAAAATTAAGTTTCTCCAATCTTCCCAAAACTCTGGATTCTGATAGAGGGCCATGAGACTTAGACCTGAGTGCAAAAATGGAGGCTCTAGCCCCTTCCAGAGCTGAGATATCGAAACTCAAAAATTCGGCCCGAAAAAAAAACGACAGTGGTACCCCTTTGTTTTTTTTTTTTCGGCGAAAAATTAATTTTCTCCAATCTTCCCAAAACTCTGGATTCTGATAGAGGGCCATGAGACTTAGACCTGAGTGCAAAAATGGAGGCTCTAGCCCCTTCCAGAGCTGAGAGATATCGAAACTCAAAAATTCGGCCCGAAAAAAAAACGACAGTGGTACCCCTTACGTTTTTTTTTTTTCGGGCGAAAAATTAAGTTTCTCCAATCTTCCCAAAACTCTGGATTCTGATAGAGGGCCATGAGACTTAGACCTGAGTGCAAAAATGGAGGCTCTAGCCCCTTCCAGAGCTGAGATATCGAAACTAAAAAATTCGGCCGAAAAAAAAAACGACAGTGGTACCCCTTATTTTTTTTCGGGCGAAAAATTAAGTTTCTCCAATCTTCCCAAACTCTGGATTCTGATAGAGGGCCATGAGACTTAGACCTGAGTGCAAAAATGGAGGCTCTAGCCCCTTCCAGAGCTGAGATATCGAAACTCAAAAATTCGGCCAAAAAAAAAAACGACAGTGGTACCCCTTACGTTTTTTTTTTTCGGGCGAAAAATTAAGTTTCTCCAATCTTCCAAAACTCTGGATTCTGATAGAGGGCCATGAGACTTAGACCTGAGTGCAAAAATGGAGGCTCTAGCCCCTTCCAGAGCTGAGATATCGAAACTCAAAAATTCGGCCCGAAAAAAAAAACGACAGTGGTACCCCTTACGTTTTTTTTTTTCGGGCGAAAAATTAAGTTTCTCCAATCTTCCCAAAACTCTGGATTCTGATAGAGGGCCATGAGACTTAGACCTGAGTGCAAAAATGGAGGCTCTAGCCCCTTCCAGAGCTGAGATATCGAAACTCAAAAATTCGGCCCGAAAAAAAAACGACAGTGGTACCCCTTACGTTTTTTTTTCGGGCGAAAATTAAGTTTCTCCAATCTTCCCAAAACTCTGGATTCTGATAGAGGGCCATGAGACTTAGACCTGAGTGCAAAAATGGAGGCTCTAGCCCCTTCCAGAGCTGAGATATCGAAACTCAAAAATTCGGCCGAAAAAAAAACGACAGTGGTACCCCTTACGTTTTTTTTTTCGGGCGAAAAATTAAGTTTCTCCAATCTTCCCAAAACTCTGGATTCTGATAGAGGGCCATGAGACTTAGACCTGAGTGCAAAAATGGAGGCTCTAGCCCCTTCCAGAGCTGAGATATCGAAACTCAAAAATTCGGCCCGAAAAAAAAACGACAGTGGTACCCCTTACGTTTTTTTTTTTTCGGGCGAAAAATTAAGTTTCTCCAATCTTCCCAAAACTCTGGATTCTGATAGAGGGCCATGAGACTTAGACCTGAGTGCAAAAATGGAGGCTCTAGCCCCTTCCAGAGCTGAGATATCGAAACTCAAAAATTCGGCCCGAAAAAAAAAACGACAGTGGTACCCCTTACGTTTTTTTTTTTTCGGGCGAAAAATTAAGTTTCTCCAATCTTCCCAAAACTCTGGATTCTGATAGAGGGCCATGAGACTTAGACCTGAGTGCAAAAATGGAGGCTCTAGCCCCTTCCAGAGCTGAGATATCGAAACTCAAAAATTCGGCCCGAAAAAAAAACGACAGTGGTACCCCTTACGTTTTTTTTTTCGGGCGAAAAATTAAGTTTCTCCAATCTTCCCAAAACTCTGGATTCTGATAGGGGGCCATGAGACTTAGACCTGAGTGCAAAAATGGAGGCAGCCCTTCCAGAGCTGAGATATCGAAACTAAAAATTCGGCCCGAAAAAAAAACGACAGTGGTACCCCTTACGTTTTTTTTTTTCGGGCGAAAAATTAAGTTTCTCCAATCTTCCCAAAACTCTGGATTCTGATAGAGGGCCATGAGACTTAGACCTGAGTGCAAAAATGGAGGCTCTTGCCCCTGAATCGCGTTGAAGTGGAACCTCTTCGTCAGCTGGTGCTCTTCTCGCGGAGAAGACCCCCGGAGATGTTCGATCAGTGTCGTGCTTTCCTTCCTGCAAGAAGGGTTGGAGCGCAGGCTCTCGCCCTCCACCCTTAAGGTTTACGTTGCGGCCATTGCCGCCTCTCATGAAGCAGTAGAAGGTAAGTCCTTAGGGAAGCATGACCTGGTCATCAGGTTCCTGAGGGGAGCGCGGAGGCTACATCCGCCTCGTCCTCCCCTCGTACCCTCTCAGGACCTCTCAGTAGTTCTAAGTGCTCTGCAGAGGCCTCCCTTTGAGCCTTTGCAATCGATAGAGTTAAAGTTTCTGTCCATGAAGACAGCACTCCTGGTTGCACTGGCCTCCATCAAGAGGGTGGGGGACCTGCACGCATTCTCCGTTGACGAAGCGTGCCTGGAGTTCGGGCCGGCTTACTCTCACGTGATCCTGAGACCCCGGCCTGGATACGTGCCCAAGGTTCCCACCACTCCCTTCCCGGACCAGGTGGTGAACCTGCAAGCGCTGCCCCTGGAGGAGGCAGACCCAGCCATGGCACTGCTCTGTCCGGTACGTGCTCTCCGCACCTACGTTGACAGAACGCAGTGTTTCAGGACCTCAGACCAGCTCTTTGTCTGTCATGGGGGGAGCCAGAAGGGAAGGGCTCTCTCAAAGCAACGGCTGTCTCACTGGATTGTGGACGCCATTGCTTTGTCTTACCAGCAGCAAGGCCGTCCGTGCCCCCTTGGTGTGACGGCCCATTCCACTCGGAGTGTGGCCTCCTCTTGGGCTCTAGCGCACGGCGCCTCGCTAACAGACATTTGCAGATTTGCAGGCTGGGCGACACCAAACACCTTCGCGAGATTCTATAATCTGCGAATTGAGCCGGTGTCCTCTCACGTACTCGCTTCCGCCAGTACTGGACCCGCTTAGGTGTCTTCGCTTGCTCACCATTCCACTCCTCGGATTGGATAAGTGCGATATTCCTCAGTGTCTTCCGTTGAAGCCTTGAGTCCTCCAGCACCGACGATGCGGGCACCACTGCTATTGCTCTGGATGCCGGCTAGGTGCCTCCATGTGCACGGTTCCCTATGGTAAATGTCTCATGTGTATTATCCACTGTAAGGCTCTCTGAGCATGTGTCTTCCCTTGGCAAGCCATCTCCCACCCCTGGAGTTAAATTCTAGTAGCCACCTGCGGTTGGTGCTCCAGTGATTCCATATGCGTTCCTATGCGGCCATATGCGTATTTGTAAGTCCTCCTTCGGTAGGCATATGGTAGCATGTCCCTCCCGGGATATGTTTCCCAGTGTACCTTGGTAATCCTGTGTCAAAGTGGGATCCCTGTTTAAAAAAAAAAAAAAAGGGTTCAGGGGTCCAGACTTTCGCAGGGCACTGGAAGACAGCTTGAAGATGGCGTGATGGCACTGACCCTATTCTCCGTCACTTCTGACGTAACTTGAAGTGACTACGAAAGGGAACGTCTCGGTTACGGATGTAACCCTCGTTCCCTGAGTAGGGAACGGAGACGTTACGTCTCCCTGCCACTTCAGCTGTATCGCTGGGTAGACGCCGGAGTTCAGCCTTGGCTCCTCAGCGAAGACATACTGCGGTTGCGTTCACTTCCTCCTTTTATACCCACTGCGTGGGGCGGAGATACGCTATGCAAATTCCGCAGCCCCAAGGCATTTTCATGCCATTGGCTCGTTTTTAAATACTCGAAGAGGATTGGCTTTCTATGCGAAACCCCCATTCTCCGTCACTTCTGATGTAACGTCTCCGTTCCCTACTCAGGGAACGAGGGTTACATCCGTAACCGAGATGTTTATTAATTTATTTCATGTTTACACCTGTTTTGACCTGATGTCCATTGAAATGGACAAAAAATCACAATGAAAGCAATTATATAAAAAAGATTTTTTTCATTTGTTTTCATTTATAGAAACCTCATGAGCTGGGAAAATGTTCTTTTATATTTTTCAGAAACTTGAAACATAATTCAGGTCTGAGGGGGTTAAAGAGCTGTCACATGAAACGGGAGCACCTGCTGCGAGAGGATGTTTGTGACTACAGGAGGCCCGCAGAAAAGAGACACGAGAGGGGGTGGGTGTTGACAGGATCCAATGTTGACACAAACACTTATAAAGAATTCAACTCTTTCAACTCACGTTGTGCAATCGTTCAGCGGCGGTTGCAAAACATCTCCTGCGTCACGCTAAATGTGCCTCTGCGGCAAATCGATCACACAACCGGAAATGATTTCACCTACTTTCCTGCACAGTCCTGTATCTCACTGTTACAAATGAGTGGGGTTCTTTTCGGAGACTCTTCTAATTTTGAACAATCCAAAAGTATTGCATTAGAAAAAAAAGTCGAATTATTGTCCTGACACAACATGGCTTTTTTCTTTATCTAATTTATCATATTTGTTGTTGGAAAGTTCTTAAACGTCTGTCAGTGTTTAAAATAAAAAAAAAAAAATTAGTCGTTAAATAAAAATATAAAAACAAAAAATTTTCAGTTGTTATTTTGAGAATAATCTCACTTTAGTCCTTTTACGAGAATTAAAATCATAAAGAAAGGTCTAAGGTCTAAGTATCATTAAAGAATTAAGTAGTAACATAACTTTAAAGTAATATTTAGAATATATTCCCCTAATGTTATGACCTTTCTCTTAAAATCTTACAGGTTTTATTTTACTGCTACATTTTTTTTATTAAAACACCACTTTACAGCAGAAACTGCAGATCCTCATCTTCTTGGGATAGTACTGTTAGGGTTTAACAGTTAAAGGACCCAGAACCAGATATGAAGAATGAAGACCCGGAGTCGGAATTATAAAAATTAAAGAAAGTTTTACTGAACATAGTTTGCCATTTCATCAGCAGAAGTCAGCTTCAAGACTCCCTCAGCAGTTCGTAGGCCGCCCCCTTACAGTTACAAAGATCACAGCAGTTATACTGTTTCCAAGGTCTAAGCTACATCATTGCTTACACGTTGAATGATTCTCATTGGCTACGATATAGATAAACACAGTAATTTTCCACACATACAGATAGACGAAACATATCTCCATCGATGAGGCACGTCATGACCTTCCAGGTCACAGATTTGGGTTGCTGGCGCCAGTGTGTCCAGAACAACAACTCATTCAATCTCCAATAATGGCAGTGGTTCCTTAACCTGCAACTAAGAAGACTAGCACTAAACCTTTGTCTAACTGGAGTAAGACTTTAACAAAGAAATAGTGCCTTAAACTGTTGGCTTCAATGACCCCTTTATGTTTTAACACTCAAACATAAACCAAAATCCCTATTTCCCTATTATTTTCACTGTTACCGCATTCACATAGGACACTAGCAAATAGGAGCTCCCATCAAGGCTGAAGAGAGTCTGAGCGTCTTATTATCAGTTAAGTGTACCAAAACATAATGGTAAAACATTCACTCGTTTGGGAGAAAAACAGATAACATTTGCTCCTCAGAAAGCAAATATAATAGAAAGAATACATTTTAATATAACAATTAAAGTTCAATAAAGCAATGCTCAATATAGCTTGACCATATGTATAGAGAAGTATCCTATGTGTTGGACATATGTGTTCACGACGCCTTTAGGATCCATAAACCTTTCTCCTGAGACCAGAGAAAGAGACAAATGGCCTTGTGCACCTAAAAGAAGCTGGTGACTTACATCAGCATGCATTTAAGAATATTATTTCACAAGCAAAAGCACAAAGAATAAATGTATATGTCGATAAATGATTAAGTAACAATGAATATACTTAATTATTGATTTTATAAAAGAAATACATAATCATTTAAAATGATATTATGATATATATACTGAAGAGGCAAGGGATTTTGACCACCCCTTCAGTACATTTAGATTGTTTACACACTTTGTGTAGTTATAATGATTTCAACCATGTTGAACAGGTAAAGTATTGAGTTACTCTTTATTTCGAGGGTCCAACATTATTCAGTGTTGCCAAATTGGATAGACGATTTTCAGCCTAGAAGCTCACCAGAACTCTCCCACTACAAGAAAAACCTGCCCAGAACTTTAACTGCCAAAATAATGTGATATAAATATTAGGTTAACTCCTGTTATCAAGTTTCACAGAATTGGAATTTTTGTTGATAACCAAAGTGGTATTTTAACCCAGGATCATTTGTATAAGTAAGAATAGTAGCTAATGAATTCCTTCCCAGATAGCAAATGACATCTGGCCCAGTTGTAGCCCACATACTGCATGAAATGACAGCAATGACTCCTATATGCCATAGTTGGCCCAGATGAGGCCAGGATATGTATGCTATCTGGGTTGTGGTGACAACAGAAATTGGTAAGTTGTACTTGGTTTTGGAGATAGCGAGTGCTGGTGATGACAGTGGGAACGCCTACTGATGTGTAGCTTTCGCTCAGGGCCAGTGTGGATGACCTCTCTCCTGCGTCTTCTAGATGGCATGACACACGCGTTCTCTGTCAATGCTATTGGTGCCCCGTATGGCCGAGGCCACTATCTGTGTGTGAAGCTGAGCAGATGATTTATGCCCCGTCTACTGCAATGTATCCGCTCACCGATTTTCCCATTCGAAATTTCCAGTACCACATGAAAAATATTTTTGGTGCTTAATGCTTAAGATTCCGTCGTTTTCACATCATTACGAATGGCCCAATCGATGGCCGTCACTTCCTTTGTCATTGAAACGCCATCGTCATCGTCATCTGTCCTCCATGTCAAAGGTTTAGCCTCGAGCTCAGTGCTCGATCACTGACTGTCTTTCAGATGTCATTCTTTCCTCTACTCTACAGAGCACACATTCTTTCTGCTGCACTGCAGCTCTGGTGTCAGCTGCTGATCAATGAGTGGCCAGATAAATGCTGGTGACTCAGTTCGCACCCTGCTCTCTCCAATGATATTCATTTTCTGTGTTTTAGTTGTTGATAGTATTGTTTCAGAATGTTACTTTTAGATACAAGTTGTGATATTAAGTTTATCTTGTGTACTGTATATATCACACATTTTGGCTATATTGTATTTGGTAAGTTAATTAACCTGCAATAAAGGTCATTCACAGCTCAAGTCCCCTAAATTATTGATTAGATTATTTAACACAATCATATTTTTTATCATATTATTCATAAAACTTATTTGTGCCTTGGTAATGTTATATGGGGATGATTTTTTTTCCCTCCCCATATTTGGCCCACTCAATCATTGTTGTGACCCAGAAACACATTTTGATTATGCACTGGATGAAAAATAGAATTGTTTCTACTCCAAACAGTTGTCAAGATACTGAATGATTTAAATTTGTGGCCGTGTACAAAAAAACATTTTTGTTGAGACAATGACCTCAAAAGACCTACATTTTCAGACATTTTCTTAAATTGTTTGGAATCAATGTTTAGCAAAAATAAATGCATTTATAATATAGCAGTTTCATCTTGTGACGGTGTTCAAAAAGCTGAATTACTGATGGTGAAACTGATCATATGAGAGATGATACATTTTGGTAAGTTGTAATCTTTTTCAACGTACTGTGTAGTATTTTGATGTTCATGTTTTTTCGTGCTTTTTGTAACATTGTACTATAAATGGTATAGTAAATAGTAAAGGTGATCAGTTCAGGCTTGTTCTGTGCTGCTATTTAAACAGGCAGCTACAGCATCACACAACATTAAGAAAATTAACTTCTTCATAGGCTGTTTTTATATATAAAAAAAGAAATAACAATAAATTGAAAATTAAGGTTCTGTTTTGCTCATCAACGTATTTCTCCACAAATGGCTCAGACTTATAATGCTCAAAATGGAGGAAGCGCGTGTAGGATCCACTTGAGGCAAGTTGTAGCGAGAGAACCCAAGTGCAGTTTTATTCAAAGTCACACATAACAAGATAAAACATAAAACAAAAGCATGACATGAAACAAAATCATGGATAGACTTCCAAGCAGTGGTTAAAGGTAACATTACTTGACAAAGACACATGGCACATGAGGGCTTAAATTCACAAGACTAATGACAAGACAAGGAACAGACAGTCTAACCAATGACAAGACACATGGCAGGATCACATGACAAACAGGGAATCACACGACAGACATGGAACGTGACATGAACAAAACCAAAATGTGACAGAGACAAGACCAAATCATGACAGCGCATCACATTTTCGTCTGCAGAATTTTTGAATTTAAAAAAGTTAGCCTAATTATTGGCATAATAAACATTCACATAAATGAAAAAAAAAAAAAAACTATTAAATATCATTGGTACAGTATTGTCTACTGTGGGGCTCTCTCAGCTTGACCTTGATGCACTTTTCAACCTTGTTGAAGTAATTATTGGTATTTCCAGTGCTGATTGGGAGGGTGATCAAAAAGTGCACTCAAAAGTCGAGCTAAAAAAGAACGGTCTGTTTTGCATATTGCATCAAAGATACAACCACTTCCTTAGCATGCAGCTATATGACCGATGTCCCTTTTTGGGGAAACTATACATCAAGTGTGCATGCCATATGTTTGCCGCACATCCATTTTGTACAGAGCCTTGGAAATTATGCATTTCATTCCTAGCTATTCTCTTGGTAGCACTCCAAGTGAAGAAGTTCGGTGGCCTTTGGCAGGCATATGTGAAATGTGAAAATGAGACATCTTGATGGCAATCAGACTGAAGTGTTTGGTATAAAATAAGGTGGACAGCAGGGTGACGAGATGGATGTGGAATGTATGGGCAATGGTGGAAAGGCGATGAGAATCAATGATGCACCAGGGCTGGAGTCTCATTACAGGCTGCAGTGCGGCAGAGCCAGGAGACGTCAGGAATCATACAGGGTTGTGTTGGCTGATCAAGGAGGCCGTGTGCTGGGTTGGCCGCAGTAGGGGGTCTGCAGACTGAGGCATCTGAAGTTATGACACCCATTGGGGACACACAGACAGGTGTCTAACTGTCGCAGGAAGTTTCTGCGACAGCAGTGGAGGATTTTGCACTTGAGGAACCAGTGACGATGTGTGGATAATGAAAGCATTACGATGCCGTGGGCGAAATCTGTTTGTCTTACACACAGTTCTAGGCCTTTTGAAGAAGTTTGAATGACAATGTAATGAGCATAATTTTAATATTTCAAGGTGAAGTTTAATATTTCACGCTTTTGCCAATGTGTATACATCCAACGCACATGGCACCCTTTAGCGTCAATATAAGACACAGATATATATGGGCCAGAAGGCGCCTCCTAGTGGTCTAAGCCTAACCCTACCCCAGACCTAAACCTACCCATAACCGAAGCGTGTTATATTGACGCTAATGGGTGCCATGTGTGTTGGATGTATACGCAGTGGCAAAAGCGTCGGTATATGACGCCTTGGGATGAGAATGTCTTGGAAGGAATGCATCATGACTAATGAAGGAGGCCTTTGCATCTTTTTTCTGGAGTCATGCATGAGATCCACTTAAAGGCACACTATGCAGCTTTGATGTTTTTGTGAAGCAGCGACCCCTAGAGCCAATGCGGTGTACTTGCACTGTCGTAAATAACCGTAACTCCCCTGTCACTGCATAGTCTACTGAACTACTGATGATGGCAATAGGTTAATAATAACTGTATGTCAAGTGTTAAAATACTTTATAATAATAAAGTTGCCTATTTCGTTTGCTGGCTTATAACGTTTTTACATGATTGCTGCTAAATCAAAGGTAAATAGCCTATAGAGTAGGACTACTGTATAATGTTATTTGTGTTTTTTATTGTAATGTAAACATTACAAAATGTAAGAAACATCAATAAAGTTAAATCGCATTATTTCATAACATTGGTTATGACACACAACATCGTTATGATTTCATTAGAAATGATTATTGTAATTTATCATTATAGTTAGCAAAGTGTGCTCAATTACACTATTTACAACCTCTATAGGCTTATATGAGATATTGACTATGTCCTCATGATAATCGCAGGAATCAACATCAACAGCGTCAAAATTTAATTGACTCATAATCAACACAATTTGTAAGTAAAGTAAAGTTACAGTCGGAAATGCACTGTTGGTCAGCTAAAGTTTGTAAAAGCACAGTACGCACGCCATAAGAAATCCGAACCAGACACAGGACTAACGTTACGTGATAAAAACAAGTCACCAGGGGCGGCTCGCCCATAGAGGGCGCTGGGGCGCCGCCCTCCCTCCGACCTGTCTGTCTGTTTTTTTAATATATATTATAATTTATCATTTTGAAAAATAATCTTTGTTAATTATATGCTAATAATGGTTTCACTTTGAAAAGTGTTTTGAACTCACCAGAATGATATTTGCATTCACTTTCGTTACTTTTATCATGTTGGTGTAGTAGTATAGCCAATAGGCTGTCTTGTCAGGGCGCCAGTTCGCTCAGCCCCACAGTGCTGGAATTTAAGCCAATGGTTCCCCGGTTGCTATGCAAAAAAGTTTATATTTCGCCAATCAGCGCCGTCAAATTTTATGGTTTGGGGGCGCTGAAAATATCGCCCACAGTATCAGATTAGGGGAGTGCACTGTGCACGCGCACCACGGGACATTTTTTTACCTCAGATGAGAGAAGAATGGCAGCGCCAGTGACGTCGAGTGGAAATAATGTAAAGTTAGTCGCTCTGTCACTCACTCACTCACTCACTCACTCACTCACTCACACACACATAAACACTGTTTCACACACATTTGATATTAAAATAGTTATAGGAATATTAATACCTGTGTGTTTGCTTTGTTTTTGATGTTTTTAAGTTCTGAGATAGATTACTGTGTTTCATACTAGTTAAAATCAACTTTCTTCTCATACTTGGGTGTTACAATCAAGAATGTTGTCCCAACCTCTCTTTCAGAGCCTTTTCTCTCTCTCTTTCTCTAGTATCAACACATTGTTATCCATTATCCAATTGTCAATTTGTCAAAAATATGTAGTCTACAGCTGGGGGTTGATTAAACTAGATTGTTGTATTACCTATTATTTTTTTGTATTACCTATAGGTATTATAATTATTATTATATTATAATTTATCAATATTATGCGTTTGCACTTTTTCTGTCAGCACACAGAGCATAATAAACATGCAACTTGTTCATTATCATTAACTGTCAAACTGTTATTATTATTATTGTATTATTTGACCATTGGTATTGACTGGTTTAAGT
Organism: Pimephales promelas; assembly: GCF_016745375.1. Next base: position 3,569,013 of record NW_024121322.1, read on the forward strand.
TATTTTATTGGTATAGGTAAGGGCATGGCCTAAGGCCTAAAATGCACCAGAATGCAGGAAATCACATCTACTAATTTCAAAATTTTCTGGGGGGGAACCCACAGACCCCCCTCTTATTCAGCCCCCCCTACAATAATTTTCACCAGCCACCACTGCAAGTCACAACACCTGAGTTCATACAACATAGAAAGCAAACAAGTTTACAAATAAGAGATTTACTTACAAATCCGATTTACTTACAAGTCCATCAACAAGATCGCCAGGTCAGCATCGCTGTTTCATCCAGTGCTGCTTTTAAGCTTGCGCCAACGAGTGAAAGCCCGACCCAGTGGGACTCTTGTCCAGTTTCTAGCACGGTCCGATTCTCTTTTCCTTTTTCTGGACATTTCTGACCGAGTTTTCTTGGATGCGCGCAAGTGGCTTCATATGTTGTTGTTGATGTGTGTGACGTCGTTGCCATAAAACATTTCGTGATTCTCGCGAGATTTGTCAGGGGCCCCGCTCTTAAACTATTGGGCTTAAATTATGATTCGCCCTACTATGACTTTGTTTACCACCGAAACGATTTTGAAGCTGTTATAATAAGGTACAAATCTTGCATAGTGTGCCTTTAAGATTCCTACATATCCATAAACCATTTAAATGCACGTAAAGGAGCTGTATGTAAGACATTTATTACAAATAATCATAAAATGGCCCTGATATGTCACTAGACATTAAGAAATCATGTTCATTTCAAATACTTATATCACTGACAACAGAAGTACGGCCAGTATATTGTCAATTAAAAAGTGAAGTTGCAGCCCTCAACTGTCATGTTGTGTTTTGGTCTGAGGCTCCACCCTCCACCTATCTACCAATCACGAAGTCAGAAGTGTTGCAGCATCCGGGTTGCTCTAGTTACCACAGCTGCAGATACAAACGTGTCGGATAAAAAAAACGTTGGATCCTGCAGCCATCTGGAAACCTTGAGTCAGGCGGGAGGGGATACACCGCTCTACAGTAATTTGAAAGTGATTACAGTTCCAATTTTGGCCACAATCTTACATACGGCTCCTTTAATAAGACACAGTAACTGGGTGGATGATGAAATGTCTAAATTCTGAATATGTCACACGATGGTAAATTAAATGTCACAACATTCCTAATGGAACCCGGTGGTGCAACATCTAGGAACAATGTTTTTTTTTTTTTTTTTGTTCTGTGTAAATGACAGGTTGTGTTTTTCACCAACTTTCTACTACATCTCTGGATTCTTTGAACAAATAGGCTGATTTCTATATTTCAAAAGCTTTACTGCTTATGAAAAGGGGTTTCACGCTGTCTTTTTCCCTTTCTCTCCTTCTTTTTAGGTCCCTTTCTCCATCTTGTGTGTCTCTGTGCCTCCCCTTTTCTTTATGTACGTACAATCATAATTTGTTCTGAAGTAGTTCAGACCATTAACTCATTTGAAATTCATCCTCTTTCCTTTTCACACTAAAAAATTACCATGAATAGAAAATTATATACTCAAATGCAACAGGCAAAATAGCGTGGCTACAACAATCAGTCTTCTGCTGTTGTGAAAAGGCATTTAGATGAATGCAGCAGCAAAGTGGATGAATAAAATCCACTTGAATGGATAGAACAACGTTGGAATGTATAAAATATCAGTGATGTTTCATGGCAGTCATATTTAGAAGACATGTAGACTGGTTTTGAAAAAGGTCCCACTTTTATGGATGTCTTTAATACATTAAATTAATAATTTGATACAATGCACTTAATTGTGTACATATGTTTTACATGTACTTATACACACTTAAAAAAATATCTACATATAATTACATACATAATTAATTAATTTAAATAAATAAAAACTGTTGAACCTTCCCTTGACATGCAGTATTAACCCACCCTTAAACACCCATGTCGGCAAACCTGTCCTAATACCCGTATTCCACATCAACGGGAGCCCAAGTGTTTTAAAATACAACATCAAAACAAGTACTTTGTAAAAAAATTTAAAAGGAAGAACATGAGGACCATAAACCATAAAGTGACCAATATATATGTATATATTTTTAATGCTAGTAAAAGCAATTTTTGAATAAACAACATGACTGAAAGTTTATCATTATGCCACGTTTTGATGTTATTTAACCCATGTGTCAAGTAATAAATGGACACACAGTGTTTCAATGGGGTTTAAAGCATTGAACTAGAATCTGGTGGTAGGACAAACATATTTACATATTATAGTCATACTTTATATTTGCACAATGTCTCCAGAGAAGTATACCAATGCAAGGTGCCTGGTTGGTGTAGTATAAAGGATAGGATATTGTGTGTGAGTGTGTATATGTGTATGTGATTTTTGAAGCAACCACTGAAAATTTAACTAATGGTTGCTAAACATTCAGCTTTGCCATGACAGGATTAATTTGCATTTTTATATATTTTTAAATAGAATCACAATAATACTAGTTTTACTGTATTACTAATGAAGTAAATGCAGTCTTGGTGAACATAAGAGTTATTTTAAATGTATATATATTTTTAAATGTGACCTTTATATGTGCATAGCATTGGTGTAATGGCAAATATCCAGAGGGTTTCACCATACAGCTCGCCAATCCCATTGCTGCTTTAGATGACATTAGTACAGTAGCATATAAAGGTCAGTTGCTTAAATTTACCCTGATGGTATTGCTGAACTACCTTTATACTTTACTCACAAAGTTATGATGATATAATATTTAATGAATTCATTACATGTAAATTGTATACCATTTATTTGAAAGTTGTTTTGAAAAAAAAAACAAAAAACATGCTAAATGAATAACTGTAAATCTAAACGACACGGATATTACTTACACATTGACAGGGCAATGACACGTAAAAATTTCAGTTCACTCATGAGCAATATGGCATTTGCCCCATTAAATGTTAGAGCATATATTCCACAGTCAAACTTTATGTTGCGTAAGCTAGCCTATCCTGAAACTGCTCTGTATATGCAGTATGTATGTCACTCTGACCTTCCCTATTGGATGTCTTAGACCAGTGTCTCCAAAGGCATAAAGGTCTTACCTGCAGGCAAGGCTTGCTGATGATTAGCATAAGCACCACAGCCTCCTCTCTCTGCATGCATCGGCCCTGGCTTCATTACCACACACCGGTAGGAACCTCCACCAGCTCTTGTATGCAGGCGTCCCATGATCTGCATACATTAGGTAATTAGGTTATTTTCTCCACTGTCAAACATGAGAGTGGCTGACAGGGAGCATTAAGGCAAAAAAACAAACAAACAAACAAACAAACAAACAAACAAACAAACAAACAAACAGGCACACACGCACACATAGGCTGTCAAACCTCAAAGGTATATGCTTACAAATTAGTTGCATTTCACAGGTAAATACTTTTGAGAGCCTCACAAAGTGTGCAAGAGAATTGAGTCTGTTGTGTCTGAATTGTGTCTGAAAAGTCGTTTTGCATAAGAGGAAGTTATGGTTGCAAATTGAACTAGCTCCAAGACGAAGAAAAAAAAAACATCTTACTGAATATTTTCATATGCTTTTGGCCAAAATTGAGAAAATTAGTAAAAGTACTGTCATATGTTTCTCTTATATGACAGCATTGAGTTATATTGGACATTCTGATTCTTTCAGTCAAAAGTCTCAGTTTGCAAACTTACTGTATTCAGATGTATTTGACATAATTTTTAGTAAATATTGTGTAAAATGAAAATTTCAGCATTTTTATATTTCACTTCCATATAGAGTGGGGTCCAAATATCTAAGAACATATTGAAAATGTAGGGTTTTTCTTTTAATTTTAACCAGACAATAGGAAACTTTGCAAATCCACTTCCACCTAACAGACAAAAAAGGTAATTGTAAGATAAAAATAACAAACGAGCAATTAAAATCCTATTGTGAGATATTACATCATATTTATGAGAAATAAAAAGTCAAATTACCTTTGGGGACAAATTTGCTCAAAAAAAAAAAAAAAAAAAAAAAATTATGTAAAAATATAGCTGTAAGCAGCGATCCAGGGCCAAGCCCTGAAGCAGCAGCAACAGCAGTGCAGAACCAGAAGAACAAAACCAGCAGAAACACAGAATGAACAAAACTTATTTTCTAAACCAAGAACCCACAATCTCTGGGTTAGATGCCTGTCACTCGTTGCGCCAATGGGATTATCTGTATTCACCAAGATGCCGAAGTTCCATAGTTCAAGTCGAAATCTGTTTTGTGACTTTGTGAGCTGCTCCACTTCCGATGCGCTCCGCTTAAAATGAAGAATTTTTATACAAATTTGCTGCATGTTATATTTATTGAGTTCCTTTCTTAGATAGACACCGTGTCTAGAATTGAAACAACTTTTGCACCACTTCTGGCCACAGTACCTCTTGCGGTCTAGCCATGTGCCACACAGGATTCGAAACCACTACGGGATTCGTTACACATGGTTTAGCAGCTTGCGCGCCACTTGCTGAATTACAAGGCCGCAGAGGAGAGACTTCAGTGTAAGAATGAGCATACAATAGCATGTTAACTAGCGAGTGCTAGCGAATTATTATGCTAAGCTAACTAGCAAAATTCTACAAATTAAGGATAGGTCGACTTTGGAGACAAATATCTTGAGAACGGTAGTGAATATCAAAAATTCGCTCAATCAAATTTGCTCTTCTGTGCGACTCGGTCCAATGATTTGATCAAATTTTGGGATAAATTTAGCAAGATTTGAAGGAGGAGTAGCGAATTTTTTTTTTTTTTTTCATTTGCCTCAATATTGTGGAGAGTAAAATGAGATATCACTGAAATCGGCAAACCAAGGAACAAAATATCATAAAACAAACTAAAGAAGTGAAACAAACCAATTTTCGTTTCGATTGATCAAAGTTTGACCAATTCTGTATCGACCTTGTTAAGTTTGCAACGTCATAACTTATTACCAGTATGTCATGAAAATCTGTTTAGTTCTCATATTTTGAGCAAATGTTCGGACAAAATTGGACAAATTTTTAAGGTGTAGTAGCAAAAAAAAAAAAAAAAAAAATGGAATACTGTATTTTTCTAAATGGCCACTACTGTAATGGGCGTCTTAATGTAAGATATTGATTGTGATCACCATGATGAGAGGAATCAGGTGTACCTAAGTTTCATTATTCTAGATCAAAAGTTATAACCATTTCAATGTTGAATTTTTGAACTGGTGGTGGCGCTATAGAGTTGGTCGTAGATACTCAAAAATTAGGCCAATTACTATTCATTACTACTGCTGTTTTAAATGATGTCTTATCAGCAAAGTTCAGGAAGAGCAAGTTAATAAAAACTTATTAATAAAACAAATTAATAAAAATTATGATCAGATAATCAACTCAATTAGAGTGAAAGGAGTTGGGCCTATATATATACACAACCCGATCTCACGGGAATTCGTACGAATTTTACGAGGTGGCTAATTCGTAACAATTCAAATGACCTCACTCGTACAAATTAGTAATATTTTGCTAAATCGTACATATTTTCCGAATTGGCCAATTCGTATGAATTCGTACGAATGACCTACCCCTGACCCCACCCCTAAACCTAACCACCACGTGAGTTTAGACAAATCATATGAATTCGTACGAGTGAGGTCGTACGAATTAGTACGAATTAGCCACTTTTTAATCACTCGTACGAATTCGTACGAATTGGTCGTGAGATAGGGTAGATATACAGCAGACTTACCTAAAAAAAATAATTATAAACGGCACCTATATTCAAAATAATTATAAACAGCACCCAGACATATTATGTAAACACAAAATTTTATTTTGGATGCAATTAATCGCAATTAATCTTTGCACAGCCCTATTAACAATACAATTAGGCTAAACTTCTGATTCAGTTTTTTTGTAAATAATAACAATTGTTTATTATTTATTACACCCAACTGTGTATATACTCCACACTGTATATTTTCTCAGTCATTAACCATATCAGTGACCACTAATAATTGAGAGGCATTCTGTGCAGTTGGATATGACCAAGCTCACACCGGAGAATATTTTTTGTCCCTCTTTGTCTCCATTTATGCAGTTCCTGGAACAGCAGCATCCAGCTTTCCAAAGGGTCTTTCAGACCGTGAGGGTCTCCGTCCTCAAAAGCCGGATTAGCTCTGACCTAATGAGTTGTGCAGGCCAGAGAGCTCCCGTCTGCTCCTCTAATCCACAGCCAGGGGAGCGCCACTGCAACCAGCCCAGTAATGCAGCCTCCGACGGCAGCGTTAGGCTCTCACACAGCTTGAATACCTGTACACCTCATTATTTGCCCGGCCTAACATCTTTGTTTATTTCTGTGAGGCTATTATGGAAAATGCCACTGAAAATGTGTGACATTTACTAAATTAGATTTCTTCCGCAGTGATACTGTTCAAGCACAAAAGGCTAAAGACAAAGTTTTAAAATAATCCCTCGGAGGAATGCAGCATTAGAGGCGTAATGCTTCTGATATCAGCATTTGCATCTCATAGGATATGAATACCAAAGAACTCGTACTCGAGTCGTGTTTGTTATATGCTCTGAGCTCTTTTAGCCAATTTCACAATTCAAGCCAGAGTAGAGAGAGCATTTAGTCCTCCGCAGAGTTGACCTTTTGTAACTCTCGACGCGCAACAATGCCTTGTTGGGGCACCAAATACATTAATATTCTTTGTATGGAAACAGACCCAACCTGCAGTGAAGCTATCACATTGTTTTTAAAAGACCAGTGGTGGTCTGCTTCGAATGCCACGGCAGGACATGAGCTGAGGCCGGGTCACCCCCTGCCCGATACAGTCTGGAGCGCAGTACCCATCAGCTCTCTGCTCCACTGCACACACAAACATCCTCAAAAAATATCCATCTCCCTCCTCCCTCATCCCACACATTTCAGAGCAGCATTTACTTGGGACACGGAGCGGAGACGTGACTGGGTTGTGAATGACGGAGCCGCCCAATGTCCTGAAACTGCCTTAGAAACAAATGAGTGACTTGTTCGGCACTATATTGATCATGAGTGTCTCCTCATCTCTCTTTGTAATAAAGAGAAGGGTCAAATGGTTTATTTGTTAATTTGAAGTCACAAGATGAACTGATTCTTCTGCTGATTTATGAGAGGATAATCATTTTAAAAATCACCCGGCGAGCTCATCGTTTTTGATCATTTTTCCTCATCCAGTACTTTCAGTCCCCTTGAGTATCGTATCATGCTCAAAGCCTGCAAATTGCGTATCTAATCGAGTCCTGCTCGGTTTTCTAGCCAAGCGGTTTTCAGAGGCTTTATGCTGACAGTCAAGGACCTAGGCTAGGCTGCAGTCGAAAACAGTAGCTACAAAGTGATGCAAAAATACAAATAACTAATTTCACTCATCCAGCTTTAGTTAAAAATCCACTCACGCAACAGAGCTTGGTCTCAGTTAAGGGACCATCTGCCTTTTTTTTTTCACCTTGTCTGAGTCGATTGGTAATTGCATGCTGTTTACTGATTTCTGTCCCTGCACTGCTGGTGACCCCAGCCCCCACCCCAATGATGATGATGACGATGATGATGACGATGACGATGATGGCCCACTCCCCTGTGATTAATTCATTCGTGAAGCCGTTTCACAAATGGGAAGAAGAGACTATTGTTTCATGCCGATTTTAAGTACTAAAATTACTCAAATTAACACAAAAATGAAGCTATATAGCCTAGATATATTTAAAAACTACTAAAAATGACAAAAAGCACAAAACAAACAAAAATAAGTATGGAAACTGAAAAAAAAGAGCTGTAAAATATGAGTGCAATTGATAATAAAGTCCGCACACTCCTTCTGATGCGCATTGTTGTTTTACACTTTTCCTCCTGCGCACCACAGAATGCAAACAGTATAAAAGGCGAGAGTAGAAAAATCCCAGGATATAGGGATTGACGCACAAATCCTCCGCGAGATTTAAAAAGATAAAACTTTGCCGGGGGGGTTAAGCCGGGACTTCCTCGCACTCGTGCGGATGCTGGATTCTCACTGTAGAGGATTAGGGGCAGAATGCGCAAGAATACACTGAGAGACCTGCTGAAATGATACAGGGACTTGTAGCAAGGCTGCTGTAGCTCAGAGTTAATGGTGGGAAGAGAGGATGAGGAGGAATAAGGCACACACAGCTGTCACTGTGGCCTCTTTCGTCTCCGAGGCTGCATGGACGTTTCATGTGCTGCTGGATTCTTGATCTCTTTATGGATGTCACACTGTGTGGATGTGTTTGTAAGAGGGAGATGGAGAAATGTGTGAGGCTGATGAATGTCAGAGAGTTCGTTGTTGGAGTTAACATTGCTGGTTTAAGCAGAAAAGTTTGTTGTGATTGAGTGACAGACCGACGGACATAAGAACATTGTTTCACACTGCTGTGCTGAATATGTGCATGACAATTAAGTTGGCACAATGTAAATGTAGCATATAACAACACAAGAGTATGAAAAGGGGACAATACAGATTCTCAATAAGAAAACAGCCTACAAAAGGAAGAGATCCAGTAGGGTTACAGGGGTGTGTGTGTGTGTGTGAGCACTGTAAGACATGATCAAGGGATAAATTCTGCATCCTAAATCTTAATTTTTCTAATATTTTCCCACTATTCTCTAATAATAAATGCACAAGGTGAAAATAACAGAAAATTTCCATGGGTCTTTTCAATTAATTTCAATTAATAACTTTTGGTTCAATTCTTATAGAAATCTAAATGTTTTAATGTAATATTATCCATATCCATATCATTATAATTCATCATAATATTCATGCACTCAAAAGTTTGGTGCAAGTAAGTTTTTAAAAAGAAAAGAAATTAATGCTTTTATTTCTCAGATTGTTAATAGGATGCATTAAATAGATCAAAGTAAAGAAATTTCAGTTACCAAAATATTTCTATTTCAAAAAAATGCGGTTCTTTTGAACTTTCTATTCATTAAAGAATCCTAAAAAATGCATCACTGTTTCCAGAAAAATATTAATGATATAAGAAAAAGAAATTTTTGTTGAGCACTTGTGATATTAGAATGATTTCTGAAGGATCGGGTGACACCGAAAGACTATTAATGATGCTTTGCCATCACAGAAATAGATTTCCAATTTTTTTTAAACAATATTTCACGATAATATTGTACAATATTACTGTTTTTAATTTAATAATAACAACAAGACTGTGTTTTTGATCAAATAACTGCAGTCTAAATTATTTAAAAAACCTTACTGACCCAAACTTTAGTTGCATTTATACTGTATAAAATAGTACATTCCCAGGAGACTTGTGTCCCTCCAAATTGTGTCTTTTATGATTCATGTCTTGTCAACTATGCAAATTAGATGAATGATTAATAAGATGAATGCCTTTTAAATTGTCATATATCGCATTATAAGCAAAAGCTATATATTGTCATTAAAGGGATAGTTCACTTTGAAATAAATTTTTGATGTTTTAGCTTACCTTAAGGGCATCCAAGATGTAGGTGTCTTTGTTTCAACAGTATTTTTAATTTTGATATGTTCCGGTCAAACCGTTGTTGTCTATTAGTCATACACTGGAGGTTTAGGGGGTCCTCCCTCGGTTCACCTCAAAGCGCATGCACAAAGAAGTCAAAATTAAACATGATTTAATGACTCGTAAATGTACGAAACGAGCGGTTTGTGTGAGAAAATGAAACAGTATTTATATCGTTTTTACCTGCAGTAGGATGTGGATGCGGACTATAAATCAAGAGTGCATTAAGTGTCTAAATAAACCAACACCCCATAGAGGAAAAAGGGAGCGATTTTGGACTCAGATAAGCATTTGGGAAACAGAATGTCAAAACAAGAGCATATGTGACACACACACACACACACACACACGCATCCAACGCCATAACAGGAAGAAATCAGGAAATTATATGCATATGAGAGAGCTACTGAACATTTTTATGTGAGCACAAGCCATTTTACATGTGATTTCTCTTAAAGTGCCTTTAGAAGCGTTTTTCTTTCTTTCTGAATAACATATCATGCACAGCTTGACATGATTGACAACAAAACCTTGCGCTAATGTGAATGTGAAAACTTGAAAAGTTTTTCAACATCTCTCTTTCTCTGGGATCAAAAAAAACTTGAACTCAGACTTTTGAGTGCTGCTTGCCCACATAAAACTAACCATCAAAATGGTTAAGTGCTTTGGGTGACTGCCAGGGTGTTGCTATGTAGTTGCTAAGGTGTTCTGTGTGGTTTCTAGGTGGCTTAAAGATTAGGCCAGTAGTTATACATTAGTGCAGTTGCAGCATGTAGATGTATCCATATACAAATGGAACAATATTAGCACTATTTTTGATGTAACATAAAATGATTTTGGAGAACTGGTGATTTTCCTTCAAGAGAACCTAAAGGTTTGGTGGTTTTGTGAGCATTAACGCCGAATTAAGATTCTCCTAATGCCTCAGTTTTTGACTTTGGCTTTACAACAAAAAAAAGGGGAAAGAAAAACGACTTAGATTTATAGAGAGAGACTGAAGGGTTGTGGAGAAAAATAATCTTTTGACTGAGGTGAGGTATCTTGAAGACTGATTAATTCAGAGCTGCCAGTGCATATCTGAGTCATGGTCTCTCTTTCATTATCTGTATTCATAAAACAGTGTTACGCAGCATATTTTAAGGCGAGACATGCTGTGCAGAATTATACCGTTTTGATTGAGTGCATATGAAAAAAAATCCTTCATCTGTAGACTTTGAATCACAAGTCACGCTCATGTGAAAACAATGAGACTGTAATTCTCAATGCCTCCATCAGTAATTCATATCTACATGGGAAACTATTTGGGGCATGTTGTCACAGACACAACAACATCATGTCACAGCATGTGTTCGTTTTTCTTGGACAATTACATTGGACATTTTCTTTTTGGTATACATAAATTGGCTTTGAAAATTAAACCCACTGTGAGAATGATTTAGTGCAGTGAAAAGTGAAACTCCTCCTATATTTATACACACTTTGATGAAAATACAAGCTTTATTCCTGGCTACAGTCGCTTGCTTCTCATCTACACTTGTACAAAGCTACGGGAAGAGACAGCAGGGAAGTGACCCTTGCTATTTACCTCAGTATTTGATCCCAAGCTGACAATCGGCGGCACTTTGAGGAACGCTGACATGGAAACAAGTAAATGTATTTATTTGAGAGCGCCTATCATGATGAGTGTTGGGTCTAACAGCGGGACAGGTTGGCTTTGGCAGAGTAATGGAGCCTGCCAGCCTTTTCCCATGTGTTCCTGATGGTAACCTCTCCACCCTTACCAACAAACTCCATTTCCCGAAAAGCCGCTTTCATTTATACAGCAGCGTTGACAAAAGACTCAGACAGAAAGAAATAAGAGTGTGTTTTAAGTCAAGTGATAATGGCTTCAGTTTTTACAGCTCCTCAAAATGAGGTCCTTTGTGTTGCCAGTAGAAGGTGATGTGATTTATTGGCCATCCCTGAGGTACGGTTATGGAGTAACAGTGACACAGATAATCGGATTTGTTAGTGTGGTCCATTAAATTCCGAGCCACCTTCTTCTGCCACAGGCCTATGCGTATACGTGTAGGTGCACTAACAATTTATTTTCCTTTAAAATAATTGCTCTGTAGACAGTGTGTACTGGAGACTTGTTTCATGGTCTGATAATTCGATTGCAGTTGCACAATGCGTTCAAACAATCCTCCCATACTAAATATGTACAGTCTAGGCATTGAATAGAGAAATCATTGATTTAATAGTCAGCGGGTGTCCATATACTCTGGCAGGGGGCTTTCCTCATATTCCCTATCTGATCTGCTGCACATTTCATGTATTTTGTGTGCCTTTGTCAATCATCAATGTATGGTGTGTATTGTTTTTTTCTTTGGACCAACAGCATGATGGGAGACGGGAGTATGTATGATATTGGTTTTATACAACAGTTCGATAAACCAACACATTCTCATCCCAAGGCGTCATATACTGACGTTTTCCCAAAGCGTATACATCCAACACACATGGCACCCTTTTGCATCAATATAACACACACAGAGTATGGGTAGGTTTAGGTATGGGGTAGGGTTAAAGTTAGACCACTAGGAGGCGCCTTCTGACCCATATACTGTATATCTGCGTCTCATATAGCTAAAGGGTGCCATGTGCATTGGATGTATACGCATTGGCAAAAGAGTCAGTATATGACGCCTTGGGATGAGAACGGGCTGTATAAACATGATACTTATAAGACATTATTCGGTTTACTTTGTGTATTTTTATTCCACCAAACACCGTTTTAAACTTAGAGCAGAATCACAACACATGTCTCAGAACAACACAGTAGCGGTGTTTTGGTCCTGAACGAATCAGTGTTGCTGAATGAATCGGCTGAGTGAATAATTCAAATGGCTCACTCAAACAGACAGACTTTTTTATTTGTTCCTGAATGAATCAGGGGTTATTGAATGAATCAATTGACTCAATGATTTAATCATTAAGACATATTTGGTTCATCACTCATTCCTAAATGAAACAGTGGTTTGAACAGGTGATTAAAACAGTGTTCACTAATCAAATATTAGAACAAGAACTAACTAAAAAAAATAAATGAACAAATAAAAAAAAATGAACACTGATTTTAAAGAAAGATACATTTCATAAGAAGGTATTGGTTGGTTGGTATTAGACTGTAAAACACTATATTTACAGTTATAAATGAAGAGGAGGTATCTGGACTTCTCTTAATGTACTTATGTAATATAAAATGAATACAAAATCTAACTGCGACTCCCTGGGCCACTGCATGCTTAATGACTAACATTGTACTACTGCACAGCTCTGTTGTCTTTGTCTAAACAAGACATATCCATATGACAGAATTGCATCGTACTTAACCTAACCAAAACAACAACAAAAATACATATGATAAAAAAATATGTTCTATCATCTGGGTAATATATTGCTGCCAGAGATTGCTGAAAAGTGTCGAAAAGTGAAAAGCTCCTCTTTGAACAGCAGATAAAAGCAGGCCAGAGACAATTAGACACACGGCAAAACACCCAGAATATATGGAGCACGCGCTGCTGTGTAAAAGCCGATCTTCGTCATGGACTCTTATCTGTACGAAAATGGCCAGCAGTACGACAACGTTCACAGTCCCAACATGACCGATAGATCATAAATCCACACTGACAGACATTTACGAGATAGTCTCGAAAGATTTATTGTAAAGTTATAGACATGAGTAAACCGGTTAGTGGAAAAAGGCCTATTATATCGGGAGTTTTACTTTATCGTGTTAATTTTTATTAAGCACATACATTTGTTTGCACGTCGGAAGGTTTGACCCTCTTCATCTGTTGCAAGTGCCGGTATTATCTGACAACTCAGTTGACACATACACCAATGCCAACCTTGTTAGCTAGCAGAAGGCAAGACAACAGAAAGATGTTGTTTGTGAAAACTCGCCTAACAGGAGGTTGAGAGGTCTTGCTAATTTCATACACTTATTTCCTAAAATCTGGAGAGCTCAAGAAATGAAAGAAAGAAACATTTCATGCAGATAATAACCAGCTTATGACATTACCCGTATTACACTCCTGACAGACACCAGCTAATGTCATGATTTAATTTAGAGTGTTCTTGTGTAATTCCCACAAGACGCAGAGAACAGAGACCTAAATACCAAAATATCAGCTAAGATAAAAGGAGAAAACAGACCCAATTCCAGAAGCATCCCTCTGGGGGTTAAGTGTGCAGCGTCTCAATTTGGATCTCAAAAAGGCTTGTCCCGCCGGGAACGACATTAAGCGCGTGCACGTACGCATCATGATTTCCACTAATGAGCTTGTATTGTTTCACTTCGCCACCTTGGATAAAGTTGTGCGCTGAATGTCATGCCTTTGAAAAAAAGGAAAATAATCCATGGCTCTTTGCTGTGTTGACATTGCCGTCCATTAATTTGTGTACGTTCTAGTTATAATAATGAAAGATAAATGAAGAGGACTGGTCGGGGAATATCAATAGGCTGTGAAACCTTCTCTGAAAATAGGCTATACACGTGTTAAAAATGCACTCAAGCGGCAGGTCAAACGTTCGTGGAGATGGAGGGGGTGGAGCCACGCTTCTTTGTCCCGTGTTATGAAGAAGGTGTTAATTGTCATATCACTGTCAGTTAAATGAGTACAATCATTTAGCTTGAAGGGTTGTATGCTAATGTCACATTAACATGGAGTAAAGCCTCGCCGCACTGATCATTAATTAGTCTGGCCTGTTTCAGAGGGCAGGAAGCAGCACCATCCAGCATGGGGATCCTGCCTGTATAGTTTAGCACTAATGAGTCTTTAATGTGCAGGACTGAAGAAATGGGGTACATCTCACATCCAGAGCTTTTGTGTCTGCAATAACCTTTGATTTAATACATGGTACTTAGACGCTGCATCAACACTTCTCTTTCAACCCTGTGGTTTACTGTGGTCCAATGGGGTAAAAATTATAGTCTGCTCTGAGAACATGTATTATATGCAGCAAGGTTGAGTCGAAACATTGTATTGCACATTGCACACTTAGATTATAGTTTTAAACACGTAACCTTTATTTGGAGACTTGGGTCATACGCCTGTCAAGGAGAATGACCATCAAAACCTGCATGACCCCTTTGAGGCAGCTGGGGTTAGATATCAGTGCCATCAACTGGTAGAAAGTGGAAAAGCAGGATGTGATGTTTTATTTAATATGCAAACAGAAAATAGTGGTGTAATGCATAAATTAAAATACGGTTTTCATGTCATTTATGCTCATAGGCAGTGCTTTACAGCTCATAAAACAGACTACAATTCTTAGACAATTGCATCTAAAAAGTAACTCAAATGCTAATGTACATAACAAACAGAGATGATCACACACAAGGGAGACATTTTTCAAGAGTACTGACTTGATAGGATCACTGACTGGCTTCTTGTGTATTCCAAGTCAACACTAGACCATCTTGAACACCATCTTGACCATACGAACCTCCTTATGTAGGATTATTCCTTTGTGGTCTTCAAGAATATGTTTGCATTTCATAACATACAAGGAAAGCAGAGAGCAGCAGAGAGAATTAATTAATAACATGTATAGAATTAATTAGACTTTATTCTAATTAACAGAGTCTTAAATGAGACATTTGCATGATCCAAATGCACAGATTTTTTTTTTTAGATCATCCATCGGATGTCATGCCAACACACCTGGATGCGGAATTAGTCGGTACATACTATCGTATTGATTAAGTCCTTTATATGGTTAGAAATGGTTCACAAATATAGATTGAGTGTTTACTAATCAATTTGTTCACATATTCTGTGGTTTTCTTACCAAAGTATGCATGTCTCTCCGCAGGATTGCACCCAAAAACTCATCAGATCCGGTTAACTTTATGCTAATTATTAGGCTAATCAGTGGATCATTCATTTAGGTAGGTTAGATATTTCTTTTTCTATATACGGCAATCACTCTAAGGGGAAAAATTAAGTGGAATGGAACGAAAAGCAAACAAACAAACAAGAACAACAAAAAAAGAAAACGAAATGCTATAGCTATAGCACACATATGTAAGCAATTTGAGTGCATACCATCTATCATTCTAATACTGTAAACAACATATTATACAATATTGATAACACTACCTACAACAATACAATTTGCTCAACAGCTCTCAAAGAGACATGGAGGGTCATTGATCTGCCTTTTTTCCCAGAAGTTGTCCTCTGTATATACATGTTTATTCAAACTGTTGGTGGAAAAAGTTCCAAAATAGATATTTTTTCGTCCATACTTTGAATTCACATGCTTTTACAAATGGGAGTCAGTCTTTTGAGAAATACAGTAGACGATACTAACACGGACAGGAATAGAGATGTACAAAAATATGTAAAACCCTACAAAATGTATTCTCACTCATCGTCAGAGCCAGTAAACGTTCAACTCATGGAAATGCTATTCATTAAGTTTAAATGTCAGCTCTTTGTGTGTGCGTTTTTTTTTTTTTTTTGATAATCACTCACAGAAAGGTATATATATATATATATATATATATATATATACATTTCAGAATAGAGTGGAATATCCTCTTCTTCAAAAAAAGAAAATATAGACATCTTAATTGAAACATTCCTCATAATCCATTCTCACAAACATTCTCAGTGGTTTCACAACCATCTCAGTTTTCCTTCTTCCCTGATGATGAACCCTCATGACAGTTGCCATAGAAACAATACCAGATGAATGGCTTGCCTTTTCATGGTGAGATATGAGTTTGTCTGAGTGCAGTAGAGTCAGACCAACCCCCCACCTGACCACCACCTTATCCAGAAGGCATATGGGTGTGCTACGCTTTGAAAAATACATAAATAACTTCAAGCCAACTATGCAATATTCTTAGTAGCATTTTCGTTCAACCTTTCCATATAATTTCTGAGCTCTTTGGAGTCCCCGAGCTCGATGTCTGGGCAAACCCATTTGATGTCGCTCTGACCAATGAGAAGTGGACTTATGGATGGGCAGCCATTGCTGGGCTTGCTATGGCTGAAAGTGGTGAACTTGACTCGTTTCCGTTTGGTTGTGGGCGAGTTTATAGACTCGCTCTTGTGATCTCTTCCAGTGCACACTGAGTCAGAGGCCGACCTGTGGACCTGCCCTTGCACACTCTTCTGAGAGGAAAGGCCATTGAGGAGCTGGCTACCTTCCTCCAGGCCCAGCCCAGAGTCCATGGTCCCACCCAGCTCCTCTTGATCAAGACACAAACCCGCTTGGCTTTCCAAAAGCTCTACATCATGGCCCAACCAAACCCAGTCGTGGGCATGAGTCATGGTCTCCTGGCCCTCCAACGGGAGCTGCTTGTTGCGATACTTCAGGGCATAGGAGACGCAATTGATTAGGAATACCAAGATAGCCAGGCAGAAGACGCCTAGCAGGGCGTACATGCCTATTTCCAAATCTGTGAGCCCGCGGCGAGACTGCAGCAAGTCTTCCTCCGTGTTATGTCCAGGTGGAAGATCTGCTTGAGCTGGGAATTCTGAGAAATCGACTGGAATATCACCAGCCGAGAGCCTGTCACCGCTTGCTTTACCTGGAATGGAGGTTTTGATGGTGGTAGCGCCTCGGTTCATGATTCCAGCCTCCATGTCTGAGATTGAACCTCCGTAGTATGGGGCATTGGGCCTGTATCTCCTGTCACTCGCACTGTTCCCTGTTTCATCGGCACGGCCGAACTTCACATGGACGTTCGCGTTGCCTGCGGCCAGAAGTGTGCGGCGCTTGGTTTTCAGGCATGATTCGGGTCCATACATCTCCAGGCGGACCAACATACCTTGCCCTTCACCCTTAGCAACCACCACAGGCCACCTCCAGGTGGTGCTTTTTCTCACCAATACCACCGTGTCGTCTAGCGAGGTGGCTGTTAGGACGAAATGTGCAGGGTTATAGAGGTCAAGAGGGGTCATTGAGCCATCGCTGAACTGAAGCCACGCACTGACAAGGGACTCCTGAGAGAGAAACACAACATGAACAAATACTCTCAGCAATGCCAATTTTTTCTTGAATCAAGTATACATGATTTTTAACTCCAACGGAGGACTGTTCAAATGCTTTAAAAGTCATCAAAATCACATTTTAAAGTGAACAGATGCACTGATCCGCGGGAGATTCAACCAATTTGCCCGTTTTATGTCTATCAATGTGGAAAAGCCCTGCCGACGCAGAGGATTAGTAAAATTAACCTAATCAGAAATGGTTTTTAACGTGAGATGACTCCGAATAAGTGAGCAGCCTCGCAACATGCCTCGGAACAGCATGATCCACTAACAAACCGTAGCTCCTCATCAACATGCGGCCCATGTCAAACAACTTTGTCTATAACAACAGTATTCATAGTGATTGGACCTGCTCATGGATAAAACGTTTCTGAGAAATTGACATGGACGTATGCAATATTGTTACCTAAAACCCTGAATACGTCAATGTGATTTCAAAGAGGAAGGATTTACCCAGAATTTAAAAAATAGAAACCAATTGATCAGCTAAATGTAAGCCAGAGGA
The DNA here is from genome assembly GCF_016745375.1 of Pimephales promelas. Next base: position 3,587,104 of record NW_024121322.1, read on the forward strand.
GAACTGGCCCCCGACTGAGCCTGGGTTCTCCCAAGGTTTTTTCTCCATCCAATCTGATGGAGTTTTGGTTCCTTGCCACTGTCGCCTTGCTATTGGCTTGCTTTTGGCTTGCTCAGTTGGGGTTATTTAGCGTTTAGCAATGTTGTTGATCTGTGTTGTACTACTTTCATGTTATCACGAAGCTGCTTTGATACAATCTGTATTGTGAAAAGCACTATATAAATAAATGTGACTTGACTTGACTAAATGAATGAATGAATGAATGAATAAAATATAAAGAAATAATCAATACGTTTATCACTAATAAAAACAATGACTTAAATAGTTCAACTACACTACCTGATTAGGATTGTGCATCGTCTCCTGTGTGGTAGCTGTGGCAACGATGGCCCTGTTGCTTCCTGGGCTGAGCTGGAGGTTCAGGGAAAGGCCAGAGACCAGCTGTACGCCCAGCTCTGTAATACTGACTTTATCATCCAGAACCCGGATCATCCTCTCCGCCAGAACCGAGTCGGACAATGGAGACATCACCTGGTAAAAAACATAGACAGAAATGCTTCTGATAACATTGAAAAACAACTAAAAATTCTCTCCTATGTTCTCATACAAACTTAGTAACATGACAAAATGAGTGGGCAATGTACAATTTCAAAAATCAAAGTGGCAGCTGTCCACCGTCTGCCATATATAGCAATATCTGAAGCACAGGCAAGGAAATTACTTTGATATGAAACGTGATGAGAAGACTTCCAATCTGGATCAATTAATGGCAAAGCAGCCACCTCCACATTTCTGCATTCATTATGTTATAATGAAGTGTCAGAAGCCATTTACTTCCGATCTGTAAGTGACTTCCACTGTCACTTGCACTTGCTTCTCACCATCATTTGCAACCCGTCTAAAATGCAGCCATGCTTAGGTAGAAAAATGATTCTTATTCTGCTTTTAATTCCACTCTTATTCCGAGCGCATTCCTAATTTTCCATTTGAATTGAGAGATTTATTAATTAGACATACAATAAGAATAATCAAGGGGAGCCTCGGGCCTTACCCAATATTGCATAAGACGCTGCCCCAGTGATCTACTTTTTTATAAAAAAAAGTTAGTGCTTGCTATGCTACTTCAACAAATCTTTTCTTCTAAATAGTCTACTTTGCTCTTTTTTTTTTGAAACCACACGTATTTGCCCTCTTCTAATTGCAATGAATTATTCATTCAGTTTAGTTTTAATGAACTGCACACATACGTAGGTCCCCCTTCTGAAATGTATTTGTGAGTGTGGTCTAATAGGACGGTAGACATTTGATAATATGGCCATGGTTAAGTGCTGGGTTTTGGATTTCGGGGATGCTGATCTATTAAGCAGCACTAGTTCTCTTACGTGAGGTTCTCTTGAATTGTCTAAGTAAACTTACGCTACGGAAAGATGAATCTTTTTGAGATATTGAAGCCAAAAAATTGTCCTTAAATTTTGTATTCATTGTCAACGCAGTGCAGCAGCTAGCAGACCTAGAGCAGGCTGTCTAGCGTGCTCATTGGCTGCCCAGCGGCAACTGCAGCAGCATATCACTGAGCCCGGTGTGACGTGACGTTACGTTACGTAGCGTAAGCTAATTGGCAATACTCGTTCCCTCTTCTAGAGAGAACCGAGTTTATGTTAGGTACCGATACGTTTTCAGACTCATTTATCTCACTTATTGGGCTTTTTATCTGATTTTAATTTTCAGCAAATTGATCAAATCGAAGAGCTCTCCACCTAAGTCTCTGCCATATTTCATTTGCTGTCAGATAGCACTCTAATGGCACTTTCAACTCGTCAAGCAGGTGTATTATGTGTGAAAGTCCGTGTGACATCTAAAAGAAAAAATGTGAGATTTTCACATAGCAACACTTAATTTGTCTTAATAAAGGACATAGTTTGTCATAGGAGCTGTGAGATGTGCAGATAAGACAGCACACAAGCTGTGACAAGAGTGAGAGATGCTGTCTATTTCTGGTCTGACAGCGTACACGTGTCACATCACAACTTGGACTGATTCACCTATCATCTGTATGAGAGATTGACAAATGACAGCCTGGCTTTTCGAATGAAAACAACAACGTCCTCAGATTTTATTTATGCAGTATAAACTAAAAGGAACAGTGGCTTAGTCAGCTGTAACTGTCAATTCTGTTCCTCCAACATGATCAGCTCTGGTCATGGTCTGTGGAAATGACATAATACGCTATAACACATGAATCATGGATCAAATTTTAATAATGCTGAAAATCCAAAGATTATTGGATTATTGTAGTAATGCATACAACCACTTTCAAAGACATGTTTTTTTTTTTTTTTTGTACAGTGTAGGTTTCGTTTTATGGTACATGATGGTAATCTTTTAGAGATACGATCACACATATTTTCTTCCTGTCTCTCACCTGAACTTTGGTGGTGCCAGTGTTCAGACCGATCAGGACCTGTTCCTCTGACAGCTTGGCCACGCGGTCATCCCCCACCCTTAATGAGTCCCTCACCAGCTCTGTCACGTCCACCTGCCAATCACTCCCCAAGAGGAAGTCTGACTGGCCCTGCCACTCCTCTGGCTCGGCCTCAAAGTGTGTGAGGACACGGACGGTGGAGCTCTGGTACTGTGGTCCACAGCTCCGGTCCTTCTTGGCTCCTTCATCCCCATCATCCTCTCCAGACCTGTAGTAAAGACAGCAACCAATAAGTTTTACATTCCATTCTCAATTCTATTCAATTCTATGCTAGTACAATCAACTCATTTAAAAGTCATATATAAAAAGAAACATACAACAAATATTTAAATCAGGTGGAAAATAAAATAAATAAATAAATAAATAAATAAATAAAAGTCCAAAATGAAATGGTTAGAAACAAAGATGCTATACATTAAAAATCTTCTGTGTGTGTGGTCCTGGTAAATGTTCCCATAAGTATCGTAAAACCATAACTCTGGATTGACAATATTATTTTCTTGATTTTAAATGGTAACAATAAATCAATAAAACAGCATACTGTAGGCTGTACAATCACTTAAGCTTACATTTACCTCAAAACAAGCTATTCAATGTCCATAAACTCAAATAACTCTAGAGAAGAGGATTTTGGTAAATGTATGCACTTTATTACACATTAATTATATATTTTACTTAACCTTTTAGTGGTCTTCATTATTTAATGTGTTCGAATGGCCTAAATATATCATGAAAACAATTTTATTGTCATTTAAATGTTCCTATTTCACCAAACAAACTATAGTAGAAACAATTCTGTAATTAAAAAGTTGATATAAATCCTGCTTTATGTGCAATTTAAATGTTTGTTCAATCAGTTTTAACTATTTGAGTGTTAATTATTGAATAAGTTTGATTAATTAATTGATTATTAATTCATTCTTTATTTTCGGTTTTCAGCCAAGTGCATTCTGAATTTTCTGTTTCGGCCCAGAATTTTCATTTCGGTGCATGTAAATAGAAAGTCCCTATAAAACATGGAAACCCAGTGTGTATGTATGTTTGTGCATGTCTGTGTGTAGACGGTGATGCTCAACCTCTTGTAAAGGAGCGAGTTTCTTTAAAAGGCTGTAAAAATGAACCCTTTTCACATTACATTAATGCATTTCCTCTCCTCACACAAAAAGTCCAGACCAGGTGAATGGCGGGACAGCTCAGACTGTTCCATTATTTTTAATGAGTCAAAACCATCCAAAATAAAAACCAGCAGTGACAGGTTAACACAGTGGCTCTCGGGGACGTGCACAGGGGTGGGGGGGGGTTGCTCTGGTTGCCCGGGCAACTGCCCAAGTTGCCTTTCCGAGGGGGAATAAATAAATACATGTATCGTACAATGGATGAAGAATTTCATGTAGGCCTAGATAAAAAAAAACCATTCGGGCGCCGAAAGTGAAAGTCAGTAGGGGAAGGGCAAACTCTGTTTACGTGGCTGCAGAGCTGCACGCAACCGGTGTATCAGTTGATTGATTCCGTTCCCTACCGGAATTCATGTTCCCTTTATGCAATCATACTACAAATCATGCGTAGTTGCCCAGTTACCATACGTACCATCAGAACTGAATACGAGCAAGAAACACAAAAATCTAAGCGTTGTTTTTTATTTCCCCATCTGTCAATTTAATACAGATTATTTCTTTTCCAATTAAAAAAAATAAATAAATAATAATAATTAAAAATATTAAGAGGAACTCTTTTTCTTATGTGACATTTAACATATTTTTTTATACATTTTGTATAAATAAACCTATCATCTCCAACGTTTTGCAATCTTTAAATAATAATAATGCCATTATGTGAGGCATTGCGTATGGACATAAACACGGTCAGATAAGGCAGTTGGTACGGGCAAAATTCAACTGAATATATTCAGATATAATACAAAAACTATGAACAAGTGCCAGATTAATTCAAGTCACATAAATATTACTGGAGTGTGAGAAACATTTTATTATGCTGGTAGCTAAGGTGCTTTTTTTAATTCTTTGTGTATATACAGTATATTTTAATAAAGACACTGTTATTCCTCAGTAGCCCCCGTGAGTTTTTTTTTTTTTTGGAAGGGGGAAGGGGAGTGTGTCGTCCCTGGTGGCTCTGACTGGTGGGGAGGCCATGCTCCTTTATAGATTTACACAATGACGCCTGACCAATGGCAGAAACAGTATGACATTTACAGAACACAGGTGTATAAACAGGGCAGGCGGCACTCAGCTGAGGAATGTCAGGTCACAGGAGGTCTCAGGAGTAATGAGCTCCAGTCTTACAACAAAACCGCATGTCTACCGCTCTCACAGAGGTAATCAAAATGCTACCTGAGAAAGACATGACCTCGAACCAAGGGCAGATATGATACAACCAGTGTGCCAAATGGTCAACACGAATGTGAGTAAATATGGGCTTTTTGATGAATACAACTCACCAGCTGTCCACTATCTTAAAGGCACAGCTCACCTATAAATGAAAATTCTTCATAATTTTTTGCCTCATATCATTCTAAACCTGCATTCTTCTTCTTCAATGGTTCAGCAAGCTTCACATAATTTTGAAAGTCCAGTGTTTAGTTTCTTTAATTGTAAAGAACATTTAAAAATTCTAAAGAACCTTATTCCACTATAAAGAAAATGTTGTTGAATGGAAAGGTTCTATGAATGTTTACGGTTCTTAATGGAAGCATCGATGCCAAGTTGAAAATGATGCTGCGAGTCTGTCCTCATTCAAGTAGATAGGGGCTGGAATTGCATGTCTATTGCATGTCTATTTTTCTTGCATAGGAAAAAGCTGCCCAGGGGCATTACAAAGATGCCCGCCGAGTGAACTTGCCTTAAAGGATTTTGCTAATATGCAAAAAAATATTCTGTCACAAGGACTAAAATATCTATTTTTAATAAAAATAATGTAAAATACAGTTCCATGGCCAGTAAGAAATATTTATTAGTGCTAAACTTTCTCAGTTCACTGAAAAAGCCATTTTTATTATAGAGAAAGATCAGAATGTTCAAGATTAGGTTTGGTCAGAGAATACATTCGTATCTTCATTTTGAGAACATGGAAAAGTGATCAGTGTGTCGATTCCTGACCACCACACATGACTGATGACAATCAAACAACTTATAGCCACACTTATTCCTCGGACAAGTTTTCCACTGCTCATTCCATCTGTCTTCCATCATCTTCTCACTTATCATGCATGAGTCAATCCGGTAGGATTGTTTATGGTGGAAGAGTAATTAAAAATTATCTTGTGGATATCTGCTGCGTACGGCAACATTAAACTGCATATTGTTTGATGCTAGTGCGTCAGAGGCAGGTGTGCCTGAAGACGACCCAGCGGTAATTAAAAAGTCAGCGTCCGCATCCTCCCCGCACCTCCATCATGCGGATCCGGAGGGAGCTCCGCTACACGTCTGGAGTTACCAAGAAACAACAGAGCATGAAAACAACTGAGGTGAGGGTTGATAGAGAATGGGCAGGTGAGCTCGCACATTATTGGTGCTGTGCAATATAGAGAGAATTATTAAAAGTAAATGTAAAAAAAAATGGTTAAGATTTCAAATTACCAGCAGAACCATATTGCATAACATGTGTGGGTTGTGTAGGATATTTTCTGCTCAGTTAAAGATTATAAAACCTGATAGAATGCAGTTTTCAGGCTCTTTTCATTTCAATTATAATTTATAAAAGTTATATAATAATCTCTGAATTAAAAAAAAGGCATTTAAAAATACACTTCAGGATAGAAATGGAGAGCTGAAGGAGCTACAAAAAAGGAATAAGGAATAATGCAGGGCAGATTTTCACACTTTACGGTCAACTTTAGGCTATATAATTGTATTCGTATTAGTAAGTCACTGATGTGTAAATGTAGGCAGTCATACTGTCATACTGTTTGATCGGAAAGTTCTGGAGACGGTTTTTAAAATGACAATATATATGATTCAATAGTACAATATACTCTTACCTCAAAATATAAAAGGAAAATGTGATTCCTTGAAACAAAGGGCGCATTTACATTACATTGTTCAAGTGAACTAACTGCGATCTTTTTCCTCCCAAGTGGCACAAATCGCATATGTAAGCAGGAAAAAAGCACTTGGATTCAGATATTCTCAGATCAGTTTTAGGCTTAATTTATACAAGGAAATAAATATGATATGAATTGAATATAAATTGGAACCTGAGAGAGTTCTAAAGAGCTGCTGCTTCTTTGCATTGAAATGAGCCAGTTGAGGTGGTTTGGGCATCTGGATGCCCCCTGGGTACCTCCCTAGGGAGGTGTTTCAGGCACGTCCAGCTGGGTGGAGGCCTCGGGGAAGACCGAGGACTAGGTGGAGAGATTATATCTCCACATTGGCCTGGGAACGCCTCGGGATATTTAAAGCAGCTGACAGATCGAATATTCCCTTCAATGTGAATCGTACGCCACTGAATGACGGTGGTGAATGACGTCATCTCAGATGGACACCAACCGCAATCACACGACTCTTTTCAATACCAAGGGCTCTTCTCTTTTTTCTCCACCTTAAGAGACCAATGTTTTGCTGACCTTTAACTCTTTCCCTGCCAAACACGGAATTTTCCGTGTTTAATGAAAAAACGCATCTGCGCCAAACACGGAATTTTCCGGGTATCCGTGTTTTAGGTGGTATACGGTAAGGAAGACCCGCGCGCATGTCCTGAATGATTGCGCAACTCTTTGTTTAGAGAAACAGATTGCAATCGTCTCAAACAGTGGAGTAGTGAGAATGTATCAGACAGACAATGCAGAGGTATATGGCTGAAGTACTGGAGGTTAATGGACTCGGAGTCCGATCACTCTTTATTTGATAATTCTGAATCTGATCGGGACGAAGTAGTCAGTGAGAGAGATGCACATGTTCATGCTAGCCATGGACGTGCCACAGATAGATCGTATAATATTATGACACTATAATATGTATGTGTGTGTGCAGGCATTTATGTGTGGCTGTCTAAATATGAAGGTGTAATTGTCAAATTATTTCTCTCTTTGTGCACATTTACCACATTGTAATATGTATTTGTGTGTGTGTGTGTGTGTGTGTGTGTGTGTGTCTAGGCCTGTTTATTGTAATTCCAATTATTCATTATTCACAGGTAGAACACAGAGAGGCAGAGGCAGAAGTTTTATTGCAAAAGTTACATTTCCCTTACATCCTGGGAAATTTGATATATTTTACATTTATTTTATGTTTTTAATTTATTTTGGAAAGTTTTATATATGAAGGAAACAACATCTGAATGTATTCTGCTTTTAAATGCACTTGTTTGATAAAAACACCTTTTTCTCAGTTTTTTGTCCAAAATGTTGTGTTTTTGACAAAACCTACCTCTGTTCAAGAGGCAATAAAAAAATAACAGATGAAGATAAAATAAAAACGTTTTTTTTGCCTAAAAGCAGAGGCTCAGATCTTTATTTTTATATATATCATCTTCATATATTCATGGAAGAAAATATTCAGCGGGGGCATTCAAATTTAGCGAAAATCGTCAAAAACCCTGGCGGTGGCTGGCAACTTTTTTTTAAAACGCTGGCGGGGAAAGAGTTAAAGATGGTGCAGAAAGCAAAAGCTTGTATTATCATTTTGTTGGCGTCAATTTCAAATTGCGACATTGGTAACACTTTAGAATACGGTTCCTTCGTTAATGAATAACTACACAAGAACTAATGAGTAACACAATATTAACAATCTAGTAACTATTATTAACTAACAAGAAACTCGGATTAACGAACTAGTAAGTAATAGCGCACAGATGAAAGTGGTAGTTCACTATTAAGTAATCAATAACTACTATTTTTCAGAACTACTGAAAAAGTTTGTTAATAATCTAGTAACTACTATTAACTAAAAGAAACTCTTATTAACGAATTAGTAATTAATAGCTCACAGATGAAAGTGTTACTAGATACTTCTGTGGGACTTACTAATTATTTGGATTCGTTTTATAAAGTGAAGATCATTGGATCTAACTAGTAATTACTCAAGTGTTACTACATGATCTAGTCATGATTTGTGCAAATATTTGAGATTTTTGGTGAACTTTAGTAACTTTTAGAAAATGTCTTTAGTAACACTTGAGTAATTACTAGTTAGTTCCAATGATCTTCACTTTATAATAAGAATCCAAATAATTAGTAATTAATAGTTCATAGATAAAAGTGTTACTAGATACTTCTGTGGGAATTACTAATTCTTTGGATCCGAATTATAAAGTGAAGATCATTGGAACTAACTAGTAATTACTCAAGTGTTACTACATGATCTAGTCATGATTTGTGCAAATGTTTGAGTTTTTTGGTGAACTTTAGTCACTTTTAGAAAATGTCTTTAGTAATACTTGAGTAATTACTAGTTAGTTCCAATGATCTTCACTTTATAAAACGAATCCAAATAATTAGTAATTCCCACAGAAGTATCTAGTAACACTTTCATCTGTGAGCTATTACTTACTAATTCGTTAATAAGAGTTTATTTTAGTTAATAGTAGTTACTAGATTGTTAATAAACTTTTTCAGTAGTTCTCTGGGAAGTTTTAAAAAAAATAGTAGTTATTGATTACTTAATAGTGAACTACCACTTTCGTCTGTGCGCTATTACTTACTAGTTCGTTAATCAGAGTTTCTTGTTAGTTAATAATAGTTACTAGATTTTTAATATTGTGTTACTCATTAGTTCTTGTGTAGTTATTCATTAACGAAGGAACCGTATTCTAAAGTGTTACCGCAACATTTTTACTTTTCGGCCTAGCTTTTCTGTGTCAGTATGTCTACCCAGGGTTGTGTCGCTAAGTGTATTGTGTAAATGCAGATATGGGTCACTTTTAAAAAATGATGTAAACTGGTCGTCAAAAAAATATAATAATAAAATCGGAATTGGGTATCAGGACCTGCAATGTAAATGCGGCCAAAAATGTCGCTAACCTCTGGTTGGCAGCATCTAAAGGAACTCTCCAGCCCCTGATTTGGCTGAGCTCTGGATCAGACATCTCAATCTGCAGGGGGAGACGAGGCATCCACACGCTCACCTCCAGCTGAGCACTGAGGTAACTGTAGGTGAAGTTCACCATCATCCGCACTCTCCCACGTGTCTCCTTGCCATTGACATACACATAATCGCACCTTTCGGACACCTAAGAAGGAGGAATACAAATCAGACAGCAGACAAACAAAGCATTCAAGCAACACTGTATTCAAAGCAGCACTAAATTAAAGAAAATTGCAGCTCTGGCCAAGGTATCAGCCTACTTTTCGCTCCAATTTCCTGGCGACCATTTCAAATTTTGAAAGCACAAGAAAAAATTACGCCTCTTCTTGTGCTAATCAGCGCAATATGTGAAAAATAGTCTAGCCTTTGTGTGTTTTGTGCCGCTGTTATTCGCTTTCATTCTGCGCTTTAATGAGGAAGATGAGAGATTGGACAGGCTTTGACTGGCCTGTCCAAGTATTTATTTCTGACTACAGTCAGTGGGGGAGTCGTTGTCGTTGATAATGAGAGTGTTTGGACGTCTATATTTCTCAGGCTTTGGGGTTGAAAGGAGCTAAGCAGATGGAGTAAATGGAAGAAGTCAGAAAAAAGCTGAGTGGTCAAGTCTTTCTACAGCAGCAAAGTAATTAATTTGCAGAACATCTATTGCTCTTAGGCAATGCTTATGATACCTGGCAGCGAAAATTGTATCTCATACAATCAACCTGAGGGCTTCTTTAATAACAACAGATGTGGAAGTGAACCAATGGCATGGCTTGGTTTCTGAGCAGCAGACCATCAGCTCAAAATACAAGATGACAAGAGTGTCAGTTGTTTGTGAGATTTCCCTAATGTTGTGCCATATTCTAGAGCATCATACTTGTTACATCTCAATACCAGACTGCTATTTAGCAGCTGCAATCAGTAGCCAAGCTTTCATCAAGTCCTCATTTGGTGAGTCTCTCAGGAAATATATAAACTCCAAGTTTTATTTTTGAATAGACAAACAGAAAATCTGAACTCAAAGAAATACCACTTCCTAAGGAACTTCTAGACTCTTTTAGTTTGTGACATTAAATCAGTGGTGCATTTATTTAACTTTAGTTTTCAGTAAGCATTATACAGCCTGCACCGAACCCTGTAAAATAAATAATGGCTACAACATAATTTTGACTTTTATGACAAAATTGTGGAAAGGTGGATTTAACATGACAAATGCCAAATACATAAATTACTTAAATGACAAGGTTGTTTAGCATGGTTCCAGTTACACGACTAAAGTTGCTTTCCAATTTTCTAACAGTTGTTCTGTTGAGGACCATACTTGGAATGCCATGGATAAAATCCCATGAATAGTAGATGTAGGATGACGAATGTTTGTGCCTTGAGCACCAAATCAGAATATTCGAATGATTTCTGAAGGATCATGTGACACTGAAGACTGGAGTAATGCTATAAATTCCGCTTTGCCATCACAAGAATAAATTACATTTTAAAATATATGAATATAGAAACCAGTTATTGTACTCTATTTCAAAATAAATGTCACAAGTCACATAAAAGATTAACCTTGACATTTTGAACGATAGTGTGCAATAATTAGGTTGTGCATCTTTTACTGTACTGAAAAATAAATATTCTTTGCATTTAACTTGTTCAGTAGTAGTAGAGTACAATCTTTTATGTCAAGTCAAAAAATATAAAATGTAAAATAAAATATTAAAATTAAAACAAATACATTTAATAGCACACTGAGTTACAATGTGATCTGAGGGGCCAATTCTTCTTGCTGACCAATTTAAGTTCTAAAAATGCACTTACATATTTAATGTGTAAACTTAAACTGCCACTGGTGGAATTTGGATGTAATTAGATAAACACATGGATCATGGACAACCCCTGCCAATGTTAGATATATCACTGCTGTGAGCTATTTCATAAAACAATGGAGACCAAATCCCCAATGGTAAAAAGTGACAAAAAGTAAATGATGCCTAGGCTTATAATAATGAACAACTTCAGTGAAGCATAATTCCCCACACCAATTATATCTGTTAAACACCCTTTAAATCTATTAAACTGTCTGGATCTGCCCATATAATTGGAACATAATGGAACAATTTGCAGTTTTACATCGACAATTGTATTCTTTACTTCCTTACTTACAGATGGTTAATCTCCCACAATAGTCTGAGAACCTTAGATAAACCCTGGTGGCCCATGAAGGGTATTGCTTTGGGTGTAAAAGGGTGACTGTGTTTGGAGTACACAAAGTCAATCTAACTTCACTGCAACATGCCCTTCCCATGAATGTCTATAAGCATCATAACTAGCAGGTATGGCAGGGCATTAATCAGGAACATTAAGACTGCTGAATAGAGGGACACTTACAGAGGACATCAAGATCCCCGCAGGGAACTGAGTTTGGTATTTAATGACCCATTCGACAGGCAGGCACACAGCAAGACTGGAGTTTGCTGCATGACGCAAGCACTGTCCCTTTTTGCCCGTCCATGTCTAACTGAAATAATTAGCAGAGAGTCTTGAGCAACTCTAGATGTTCACTGAAGTGAACACAATGTTTAGGATTAAATAGCAAAAAAATAGGAACAGGTTCAGGTTCATTTGAGTAAATATTTTTAAATGGGTTACTTTTAAAATATAGATTTTAAAAAGATATATTTAACACTGATGTGTTTCACTCCACCCATTCCCTCCAAGTCATATTTCTTCAATGTTTGCTCATTTATGTTATGTTTTCAGAAGAATAGCTGGACTGTAGTTTTCTACAAGGGCAAAATTCATTCACTTAAACAGTTGATGGCGCTTTTTTTTTGCCATTGAGGTAATACGAATTTCCATACACTGTTTCCTCTGAATCTGAGCGTTAAGTCAAACCCATATCTGAAAGGACAAATCATAGTCTAAAAGATTCAACTAAATTTTAAATAAATGTGTTGTGTTAACTGCATTTCGCCTTTGTAAGTTGAAATACCTTTAATATAAATAGCTTGTAAAATAACAAGCCTTAGCTTTAAAGTATGGTTTCAAACACTTGGTGAAACGCACTTCCCTTGACACACGCATTTGCATTAACACACATCTAAAAGAATCAGCTCCAGCTCTACAAAATCTCCATAACTATCCTCACTTCTGTCTTTGTATTTTCCTCTCTCATTAGTCTCTCAATCTGTCCATATATCTGTCTGTGCAGAAGATCACTGTAAAATAGCCACAGACAAGTTTTTTTTATTTGTTTTTTTTATTAACCAAGAGTCTGTAGTTCTGGGTTATTTTGTTCAACATTTGCCATTGTTGGTTTGGTCTGTAATCAATTCTATGGAGAAGAAAAGCTTGAACCTTCAGCTAAACATTTACATGTGTTCCACAAAGAAAGTCAAACTGTACAGGTTTGGAAAAACATGATGGTGAGTAAATGGTGATATCAGGTTGAATGTGGCCAAAAGTGATGTCTGAGTAAAATACTAATTTATGGGCTCCATGTTTTAATTGTATCATTTGTCATGACGCAATAAAACGAAAGTAATTTTTGTCAAGTGGTCATACCAAGCTTGTATTTATTATAACCAGTCTATACTTTAATAAATGAAGGTATTAGCTATATTATTAGATGTTATTTTGTGGGTTTTCATGAAAATGGCCAGATGGAAGGAGCTCTCCAGTGCAACCAAGGAGTATATATTTTTTTTTAAATGACTAAATCTGGTCAGTCGGTTTTGGAAATTGCTCTTGTGCAGAATGTGAATGGTCACAGAATGTCCACATAATTATTTCAAAGCACAGTAAGACGACTATCATGCAGAATGTAAAGTGCTGTGGCTGGAATAGTGAGTATTTTGACTGAAGGATGAAAAATCTCCTGAGTGTGGGAGCACCTCAAAACAGCTTCTAAAGACCTGAGCCCATATGCAAAGAGTAGCTCCTAGTGACAAAATTCTAAGAAAATTCTTAGAAATGTAGGCGTTTACTGTTGAAATTAAAGAAAAAAATCCCAGTAAAGAAAAAAAGTAATTCAGAAAGCATCTCAACCCTTAAAATACCTCCAGCCTCCAATTTCATCTTGAACTGTAAGCCAACGGCTATAAGTAGCTGGATTGAAAGGTTGTGTAAGTAAAGAAACAATTTAATCGTTTAATGTGCTGTAAAAAAAAAATAAAAAACGCATTTGACAAAGAAAATAAGGACTGTATAGAAGATTGGAGCCGTGATCTGGAGTCTGACAAGTCAAAACTTTAGCAACCTACTGTAGCATTGAATGTTGTCAGGCATGTTACTAGGAGACGACTAGAGTGTGTTAATGCCAATATGCATGCGTAGCGCCATTAAGCACAGCAGGGGAAACTTAATGGCATTGGGATAGCAGGTGTCCGAAGGATCTACAAAATTGCTGAACACAATGTACCCTAGTATGGAGGATCAGTTTAGAGATCTAGGGCCGTATTCACAAAGAATTTTATCTTACCACTAGGAGGACTCCTAAATCGCACAAAAGTATTTTAGCTATTTTCTCTTAAATTTTTCTCTTATTCACAATGCCTTTCAGACCTACTTTTTGTAAGGAAAAAACTCCTAAACTAAGAGTGAGTCTTTGTTTCTATGGATGACGTTAATTCCCATGCACGAGCTTCCTCTCAATGATCACGTGATTGGTTGTTAGATGACAGGGCCAGACCATCATGCAGAACAAAACATTGCGTACAAATCATGGAATTACAACATCTAAATATGTCTGTGTCCTACACAAAATAATAATAGTAATGTCATTGAGATGCGTATATAATGACATGTTTGTGCAGGCCCCAGTGAAGTGTAATTCTAAAAAGGCAGAGAGAGAAAGAAAAGTTGTGAATTCAATTAAATTAAATCAAGGTAGCCTATACCCCAAAGAAAACCACCACTTGGCTAATAATGAAAAACGACACTTGCATTAACTCTTGCTTGGTTAATTGATATCCTATTAGTCTAAATAGACTAAAGCAAGGAAATGTTGCTCCTATTGAAGTAATCTAATAGTTGAATGATGATAAATTATGAACCCATTTATTAAAAATGGAAAAGAAAGCCCAACTGGACGCAGTTAATGCTGTTGGCCCAGTTGGTGCTAAAAAAAAAAAAAAAAAAAACATAATAAAAGGGAAATTTGGCAACTAAGCGTATCTTTCCTTTGTCCATGAAAAATGCTCACTTCTTGATGATCATGCTGCCACAACGCGTTTTACATGAATTCAAAATTAAGGATAATTTTTGGCTTCAATATCTCGTGGAAAAGAGGTTTTCCCCTAGCGCAAGTCATTACGCAGTACGAGAGAACTTTAACTAGACTTTCGGACTTTGCTCAAAATTGACTTTGCTGAGTCTATCAACTTCAAACAGGTGTAGCTCATTCATTTTTGTCTTATTACAACAAATAATACATCATTTAGAAGTGTTTTTTTAATAGAGAATATTAATTTTCACAATAACTAATTTAACAATAACAAGGTTTTTTAGTTTATGATTGCTAAATAACTCACTATGATGCACATGCACTGTATGAACTCTGTTTGTATCATTGAATCATTTTCCTATTGTAAAGTTGCTTGGAAACAATCTGTACTGTATAAAGCAATAGGCCAATATAAATAAACGTGACTTGACACTACAATTCGGTGTTTGTATCGGTGACAAAACATGTAAAATATACAATGGCAAAGTGACTTCAGATGCTCTGAATCCAGGGCATCAGTGCCCATGTGTGTATGTGTGTGTGTGTGTGTGTGTGTGTGTGTGTGTCAGCTATGGTGGGGAAGGAGAAGGATTCCTCTCCAGAGGTCAGTGTTTCAGTGTGGGGTGCCAATCAGATAATTAAACCCGGAGGGAGTAAATCCGCACACATTGTCATTTTCTCCCTCATAAAATGCTCTCATATTTGTTCCCAAATGGCAGAAAGTGGAAGGCACAAGCTTGTTCAGAAAAGCTTGAATTTAACATCCTTTTTATTTTCTGCCTCTAGCTTAACAACTGACAAGTGACATTCATTTAGAGCGGTGTAACGTATGGTGCTTTAAATCATATCTAATATAGCTGTTTTAATACACTATGTGTGCCCTCCAACAGTCCTTTTGTTATCCTGGTTACACAATTATACTTATGTGTGTCTGTAGGTTCTTTCAGCTCGTGTCTCTTGACGAAAACCATCTAAAATACAGTAAATCACACCACATCCCAAGGTCTCACTAATTACTAATATATATATATATATATATATATATATATATATATATATATATATGGGATGTGGTGTATATACTATTACAAAATCTTTAGCACATTTTCATTATTTAAATAAAGGGTGAAGATGTACATTTTCCTATGCTGGACATCACTTTTGAGCACTACTGTTTGTATATATTTATTTATTTATTTCATTTTTAAAATGATTCATTTCTAAATGGTTTTAGAAATTAGTGAGACCTTGTGATGTGGTGTATAAAAAATAGTTTTTTTTTAAAAATCCACAAGGTTAAACGTCCTCATGAATGAATGAATGAGACATTTATATGATAAATGGCTCATACATGATGTTTTATTAACAAAGTTCAGGAGGAACATGTTCAAATCAGAATGAGAAGAGGCCTATGTATATATACATAGAAGTCTCACCTATGTTCCTCGCTTGGTTACTATACTAAAGATATGGGGGGAGTACTCTGCATTTGGGCCAGATTCTGAGCCCTCCCCTTGGACAGCACGCCAAATGCACATACTTTTACACAATCTGATTATTTGTAAGTGTGAACTGGTGAAAGTAGCTGAAGAAACACACATCCACACATGTTTTTTTCATGTAAGTGACCTGTGCATGTCCCTTCCCACCTTAACCACGTCCTCGTCCGTCGAGCGACATTCCACAGACTCGGTCACATCGGTCACAGTACCTTCGGTTCCGACGGTGACCACCTTCACTGGCATGGCAACTGTCTTCCCAGTGAGCACAGCGGTGTTAAGGATCTCTGTCTCCTGCACACAGAGGGAAGATCAATCAGACTGCGTTAACTCTGGAAAATTCACCAATAATTATTCACAATAATTCGTCATTCTGTCAGCTCTAGCTCTTCATCACCACCATTGAGTCGCGCTATTAACCCAGTGAGTCATATCATTCAATTAGAGTCATCAGCTCTGGAGAGTCTCGGAGTGAGATGGAGAGGTCTGTTTAGAGCCAAACAACACATCCTGTTTTTATGAAACTGATCCACTCTTAGATAATATTCACATGAAAAACACACCCAGGAATACATTTCACTATGAAGCCGTTTCAAAAAGAAAGAACAAATATTTTAACACATATTCAGAAGAAAATATGAGTGCTTGTCCATGCAAAAAAACTATCTGCTGTGACAGGGAGCTGTAGGTGATTGATAGACTGTAGTTTTAAGATGTTCTTAGGGGTTGCTAGGAATGTTCAGGGTGGTCTGCAGGATTTGTTTAGTCTCCTTTAGATCAAACTTGCAAAAATAGTATGTTCTGTAGTGGAAGAAGTTCTGACAAAAACATACATTTATATTTATTACATTATATTTATATACTAAAAAATATGAAATGATATATAAATTAAATATAAATTAAAATAAATGCATTTAAAAAGCTAAATGATTAATACTAATTAGCCATTTAACATAATAGTACTAACCCAGATCCTTAACCTTACGTGTTGGGAATGGCAATAGAAATAGTGATAATTGCCTGAGGAAGCACCAGTAGTATAGTTTCAAATTATGGTTAAAGTTCCTGAAATATAAAATTGAAATTACAGCTAATTAACATTTTCACCAAATTCATTCTCTGACTATAATCTCATCTAAAGCACATCCATGTGTTCAATCTACAGTTTAAACAAGCCAAAGGATGAGTAGTCTGACTTGAGTTTTTCCTGCTGGCCCTTATCATAAACCATGTGGATAAACCAAAATAAAGAAGCCCTCTGCCAAGGTTGTGTTCTTCATCATAGGGTCTTTTCTTCTTTGTCACAGCTCTGCCATTTTCCTTTAGAGAAAACAGATAACATTATTTAATCCTGAACTGTGGATAATGAAATTTCAAGCTTGTTAATAAGACTGAGGTCTTCTGTTACTTTTTTTTTTTTTTCTTCTCCAGGGTGATCCCACATCAGGCTTCACTTGGCAGCTGATTCTTATTTCAATCATTTTCACTTTAATGCACCACAATTGTGAGGATAAACGAGCCACTTCCTTTCTTTCTCTTTATGCATTTAAGCCGATCATTATTTTCTATCTAACATAGGCTGTGCTTTCTACTTCTGAGTTAGAATTTGAATACGCCGTTTCCCTTGATTTCAAAATTATGTAAATGTACAACAGGAATGTAGTCTGAGCAGCACTCGCTTGGTATTCAAACCATACGCTCAGACATTTTGACAGGGAGTTATCACCTGTGTTTGATTTGCTGTCAAAACATTAATTTATCAAGACCAGGAAAATGACTCTGATAAATATTCAACGGGATGGGATGGGTGAAGTGTTTACAATTTGCTCTCCCCCTTTCACTCACATAGGAATTCAAAGAACTCAGCGACAGTGTTCGGCAGACAAGGTGCTTTCAAATGTCTTTCAATGTGTCCATTCACCGGCTGTTAAAACCGAACAATGAAATTTTCATTCAAGCCTGAAGATTACGGAGTGAATTAAAAACAGAATTCCAGAGCAAAACAGGAAAAGCGGTGGAAAGCCTCTCATTGTGATGCCACAGACTTGGATGGGTGGCTATTCTGTAAAAAACAAAACAAAGCTAAGGTGAGTTCAGTCCAGCGAGGGAGTGAGGACAGTTTTAAACCACACAGGTCAAATCCATTGACCCTTGAGAAATACATACTTGCCTCCACCATTTGACTCGCATGGCAAAAGCAAAAAAAAATAAAAAATTGAAACTTATACCCAAAGATTCTAACGCTTTGTTAAAAAAAAAGAAAAGAAAAAGAAAAGTAACTTTTTTTCTACCAAAATAATGTGCATTTTAATGTTTGTACAGGTACACAAGGATTACAGTACTCTAGCCTTCCAATATTCCAAAAAGTAATATAAACCAGATTATCCAAATTTACAAATACACATACAGTAAGAAGCAAATCTTAATCCAGTTCAGTCACATGAAAGTCCCATAAGTCTGTGTTAAATTCTCTCAGTCTTGTGAAGAAAATGTGATGTGTTAAGACCAGACAAAAATGAATAAAAACACTTTTAACAGCACACTACTTCTTGAATTAATTTTAAAAAGTAAAAAGTCTAATATTTTGTGATATTAAGTGTAACTTTATACAAAATATGAATGCATTATTTTAATTATGTGTATTCACACATTTATTTATTTATTATTAGATTTTTGTTGTGTGTATTATTTTATATATAGTGGGGAGAACACGTATTTGATACACTACCGATTTCGCAGGTTCGTCCACTTACAAAGAATGTAGAAGTCTCTAATTTTTATCATAGGTACTCTTCAACTGTGAGTGACGGAATCTAAAACAAAAATCCAGAAAAACACATTGTATGATTTTTAAGTAATTCATTTGCATTTCATTGCATGACATACTGTAAGTATTTGATCACCTAACAATCAGTAAGAATTCCGGCTCTCACAGACCTGTTAGTTTCTCTTTAAGAAGTCCTCCTGTTCTCCACTCATTACCTGTTTTAACTGCACATGTTTGAACCCGTTACCTATATAAAAGACTCCTGTCCACACACTCAATCAAACAGACGCCAACCTCTCCACAATGGCCAAGACCTGTAAGGACATCAGATAAAATTGTAGACCTGCACAAGGCTGGGATGGGCTTAAGGACAACAGGCAACCAGCTTGGTGAGAAGGCAAAAAACAGTTGGCGCAATCATTAGAAAATAGAAGAAGTTCAAGATAACGGTAAATCTCCCTCGGTCTGGGGCTCCATGCAAGATCTCAACACATGGGGCATCAATGATCATGAGGAAGACGAGGGATCAACCCAGAACTACATGGCAGGACCTGGTCAATGAACTGAAGAGAACAGGGACCATAGTCTCAGAAGAAAACCATTAGTAACACACTATATATATTTGTAATTGTGTTATATTTGTGTTATATTTGAAATATTTAAAAATATACATAGAAAATATATAGGATTAAATGAAAATCAATATAAAACAAATTAAATAAAAATCCATGTTAACGGGCATGATGTTGGGATTGCTACATTTGGCAAGCGCCACAATGCAAAGTACAGTTTTCTGATTCTTTTGACATTAAGGGAGAAAGAAAATTAAGGAAGATTTACTCTGACAGCAGGACTGATGTTTGTGGCATTTGAACCAGCAGAACTATTATACCACTAGTTCACATCCACCTAGACTCCCAGTCCTCCCCCCAATCATGATGCTCCAGTTGAAACACAGCATCCCTCTCCTTCCCCCAACCCCATCTCTCGAGCTCCTATGAGCTGCTGTTCCAGAGGGAGGGCGATGAATCCAAGCAAAATGTGTTATTCATGCAGTCTTGTCATCCGCTGCTGCCTGGCTTGTCGGTAAACATTGCTCCCTGGACCGCTGACTGATTAGCGTTAGCTATGCGCGGATGCTGGGTTTCAAGAACAGGCTGGGCTGGCATACGCTCTCCTAGAGACCGTCTCTATGGGAGGGCAGTGCTTCTACAACACACACTTACTCTTAAATGGTTTCACACTATCTTGAGAAAGAGAAAGAAAAGAGGAGGTGGTAAATCGATAAAAGGCCATTATACTTTTTGGGCAGCATTTGTAAGGTCTAAAGAAGTATTGCAGGTGAGGGAACGGAGGGTTAATATCAGCACAGGTGATTGCTTAACTTTGTGGTGGACCTACGCCGGCTCACACGGGGCCTAACGCTCAAGGACAGGCATTACTGAACCTATTGGCACCCCGTGTGGCTCCTCCCGGCTGATGCCGCAGACATGCTATTACAGAGCCATCGATCCACGGCTGTATTTCTTTTCAAGACCGTGGGTCCTCCCAGCTCTTCAGCAGCAAGGACTGAAGCCTTTTTGCCTCTGAGAGTCTTGCTGACAAAGCCGCTGATAAAATGGCACAACAGTGCACACAAACAGGGAGCAAAGAGGAAGATGGCTATTGATTTCAGTAATAGCGCAAAGAGATGAAGCAAACGCTTAGCTGCCTTGAACACATTACAGCCACTGGGTCAGACAAGCATCAGCTAACATGAGGATAATCACTGTTTTGTGCTACCGTTTCCACATTAAACCATCATCCAAGGCCTCTCCACCTCACTGCTTGGTTAAATAAGATCTCTTTCAAGGAATTAAGACCCATTATGACAAGAGGACATGATCTCCTCTACCATTGCTAAAGAATTAAACATTGCTCAAACATTCATGACAGTGCATGTTCATAGAAACAGCATGATTTAGTCAAGTAGAAATTGTTTCTGGATCAGGAACAACATTCTTATCAAACAATTATAGGCCAAACACCTTCCCAAACACTTAGCTACCCTTAAAATATATGAGCTAACCTCTCAGTTCTCCGGTTCTCCGGTTGGCCCATGGCTCATGGCTCCACATGGCTCAATCAGCCTCTCAATTAAACCTCTCTCGTTGAAGACCGCTCTCCTGTTGGCATTGGCATCAATCAAGCGAGGGGGGGATCTGCAGGCTCTCTCTGTGAGCCCGGCATGTCTGGAGTTTGCTTAGGATAACTCTAAGGTCATCCTCAAGCCCAGGCATGTGCCCAAAGTGCTCTCAACACCAGTTAGGGCACTGAGAATTTGTCTGGAGCGTTCTGAGTCGTTTGGACAATCAGAACAGCTTTTTGTCTGCTTTGGTGGTCGATCCAAAGGGGATTCAGTCACTAAGAAAAGACTGTCTAAATGGATAGTGGATAGTATCGCGATGGCTTATACCTCAGTGGGTCTAGTTTGCCCAATAGGTATCAGGGCCCATTCGACCAGAGTTATGGCCTCAGCATGGTGATTTGGCTGTCCCATTCAGGATATTTGTGATGCGACCGGTTGGTCCTCGCCTTCCACATTTATGAAATTCTATAATATGGAGGTGCCTTCCCTACAGGGAAGGGTGCTTTCAGTATGATTAGGGCCTGAATGTGTCCGGTGCTGTCATTAATATTACAGTGCACAGTCACATTCACATATGTATATGAGACCTGCTTTGGCCGGTTATATTTTTACATATATTAAACCCACTTTGTCTGGTTGTATTGTCATATACTATTAACCCCGACAGTGTCTGGGTTTATTAGCGTGATATCTTGGTGATTACTGACTCTGGTCTGGTCTGATGTATACATGTTAGGATTATGGCTTGTAATGGCAATAATAATCTAGGCTGAGGCCATGTGCCATTGGATGTGCAGTTGCTGTAGCACAGCCTATGAGCAAGCCAGACGCTCAATGGGCTAGCTATGCAGCTGCAAATGCGTTTTACATATAAGTTTCAGTAAATTGAGAAAAAAAGTTTTCCCACTGCGTATAGCAATGCAATAATTTGTTCCCTAACTTAGGGAACTGAGGTTACGTGAGTAACCAAGTAGTTTCTTAATTTATCCACTTTGGAGAGCATTTTTAAAAAGTTTCGTTTTCATTCCAGGGCTCCAGACTGCGACCAAATGGTCGCATTTTGCTACCAAAATTTGAGAGTGTGCGACTGAATTTTACATCCAGTCGCACATGTGCGACCAGTAAATTTGCCACACGTTAAACGCATGGTAAAGCATGGAAGGGACGCGTCAATGAATCCGTGACAAGAATAGTGCGCGTAAACGTCTGTGGGAAGGAGACGGAGACAAATATCACAACCTGATGTGCGTCTGAGCAATCAGCGATCTATCGACTCGTTAGTCGTTACCTAGCAGCAGCGAATGAAAACAAAATGAAAGTGGAACGAAAATACGCCACTCATAGGACCGTGGAGCAGCAGCAGCGATCCGAACCATTGAGGGTAAAATAAAGCCCCGAACTTGCCAGTCGCGGGCCGATCTCGCTCACGCAACACTGTTAATAGGAGATCCAGTGAAGAAATCCATTGAATTCGGAATTCCATTGGTTAACTCTAACCATAAATATGATAATGTGTAAGAAAGTCAAATGCTTACAAGTAGCCTACACATCTTTTCCCAGCACTTCAATAATATCATATATAAATGTTTTAGTTTTTTGTATTTTTTATGTGATTACCAACACATTTTTTGTTCATCCTTTAAAGATTGTCCTAAAAAGAAAAATTTTGAGATGTTGGAAAACTCTTACTTAAACACTTAAAATTGTAAACAGTAGGATGTTTATTGGCTATTTTCACTCCATATACATATTTTCACTACTTTTATTAATTAATATTAAGACATTATAAATGATAATAACTAAAGTTAATTTCATCTACACCCTAAATTAAGCTTAGTGATTTATTGTCAGCACCAGTGCTACCAGATTATTTTTTTTTTGTAGAACTCACTGTGAGTTCTCATTTGAGGTGATGCTGCCCTCAACTTTGAGTCTGAAACCCTGTGAACTTAAAACAAAACAGCATATCATAATGTTAAGTCTATTTATTATTAAAGAATTTGTCAGTATTACAGTTATTTTGGGGAAAATTTGAATAATTGCATTGCAAGCTGATTTAAGGTGTGCCCTAAATTTTCAGCTTGCGCTCCTAAAATTTTCAGATAGGGGCAACAGCGCTCCTAGTAAAAAAAGTTAGTCTGGAGCCCTGCATTCATAAAACGCAGTCTTAGTGTGGACGGAAGGCCAAAAACCCTTTTGCGCCGACGTCACAGTTACATCACGGCGCTAGCTGGAGGCAAAAGCAGGCCAATGCAAACCAGCACAGATTCGGCTACATAATAAGGAGCTTAAATGACTTTTATTATCTTTAAATGTCATCTTATTGTGTTGTTTGGTGCAAGTATCAATGAAAAATGAATATGCTGTATCTGGATTTTTTATTTCTAGAAAATATTCACATGATTAAAATCGCACCGTAATGACACTCTTTACATTGTCGTCTTCTCTGCCCTGGCTCGGCAGAACTGCGGATCATACACACAAGTCTTGTACAGGACCATTCAGCACATAGTTCTAGGCATCTAAAGATTTATATGCCATCAGTTTCTCTTTACGATCAGTTTTTCTATAAGGTAGGTGTACTGTAGAAGTCAGGCCACTCAACCGAGGTAACGTAACGTTAATCCTGTCAGATCGTCCATGCATTGAGTGAGCGTGTAGGCGGCTACGGGTCGGCCAATCTGGTTCTGTCCGTTAAATGTAACTTTTGGAAATAACAATCGCGGTCCTGGACAGTGAGTGACCTTACAAATTAAGATAAAATCTGATTTTCTCCAGTCATTTTTAAAAAACAAGCCAATAAAACTTGCTAACTAGCATTAGTGAAGCGGCCAGAGGGATCGTTCTGCCTCCACCTAAGCTCCACCCACATAAAAACGTCACCATGTTTACCAACTGAAAAGGGGTCTATTAGTGTGGACATGGCCTTAGTAATTAAGGCAAGTACTACAAAAATAACTACTTTACCATTGAAGGGAGGCGAATTAATAAGGCGAGACTCGATACTGAAGAACCGATAACTGATGATAAAAATTTAAAACGGTTAAACCAATTATCTGTCTATTTCTATTGCAACCTGCAGCTTTAAAGTTTTGTGAGTTAATATCGAAACAGTACAGCCATATAGGAACTTGGATGAACTCCTTCAACACTACTTGCTAAAAACTCAAAATTAGATGCAATCGCCATCTAACATTGCCTCTCTCGTTTCCTGCAGCTCTGGGGCAGACAAATGTGGAAGTACAGATTCCATATGCCCTGCATTGTGTGCAGGCCTCTAGGTTGAGGGATAATGAATACATAGGCAGTTTCAGATAAGTGTGATAAGGTGGCAGCGGTCGTGTGCCTAGTGGCAGTGAAGAGAAAGGGAGGTAGAGAGTGAGATACTGATAGTAATGAGGTAGCGTGCAGCGAGGACCATCGATCCCCATGGCTCAGTGGCAGGGCGCAGGTTTACCGAGGCCAGCCACCACACACAAAAACATGCTTCTGCATTCTAATCTCTCAGCAGACACAAATCAACTTTCATTTCATTTAGACAACTGAACAAATTTTTTCTATCGTTTTCTCTTTCTGTTCTTGCACATTCCATGCAGTCCTGTGCTGCAGGTTCTAGAGAAACACTTGCATCAACAGTAAATAAAGCAATAATACAGAAAAATCTCAAATACTGGGGTACGGTGAGCAGTCTTTTAAACTGCAGTTTTCAAATTACTTTTCTCAAAGACATTCTCATAATAAATTGTTTGGATAACAGTGTAAAAGGATACATTTCTTGTTTTGTGCTTGGATAAAAGGTCACTGTTCTGATCAGAAATGTCAAAATGCATTCTAAAGATCAAAACTGCTGAAAAGAACAGCTGAGCTAGTTTAAACTGGTTAATGCTGGTTTAGCCTCAATGGACAGGTTTCCTTAATGTGTTGTATTTTATTTTGACAAAATGGGGAGGGATATTGTATATTTGAAAATAAGCTTTTCCCCGATACGGTTGAATCACAGAATCTAGTTACTTTGCCAAGAGATCCCTTATTTAATATTTTTATACATGTGTCAGACATACAAGAGAAACAGGCATAGAAGAAGAGGAGGGTGACAGACGAGGTGGTCTACATTCCAGATTTCTCTGTTTCCATTTCTCTGTCCTCTCTCTCCATCTATATTCTCTCAACCCCCTTATGTTTAAAATGGAACATATACCTCATCCTTACACATGGCACAATCCACTTTCCATATTAAGAAAACTGTCCTTCACTGTACACATTTGTGGTACATTTGCATCAGTGAAACATTTCTTGCCTTGTAAAGAATATGCCAACTGTGCACATTTGAATTATCATCATCAGTGGGACATGTTACTGTACATTGCACACATACTTCTTTGCAAAATATAGCTCATCCCATATCTCTCCTCAGCACACAACATACGCTGACTTCACAAAATACATAATGAAATTATTATGAAAATTAATAACAAAAAAAACGAAAAACAACATTAAATTTGTAGTCTTCAATATACAGTATTTCCTGTAATTTGAAGTTATTCAACAGTCTTTGTTTCATAAAACAGTAGAGATGTGGAACTCGAATTTGGACTTGAACTTGATTACAACTTTTCACAAACTTGGACTTGTCACTGAATCGAATGTATTTTTACTGTACATTTTTGAGTCCTTCCAAGTCCAAAGATTCGGTGAAATTATTATACACAATTGTCACTGGTCAGATTGGGTCAGTACTGCATTGTCAAGAAAGTCAATCATTCGTATGTGTTTTTAAGCCTTACATGTTCATACAATCAATTCGATGCTTGTAACCAGTCTAAGACGAGTTTTTTGTGTGGCCTCTGTGTATCCTCTGGCTCTCTGAATTTCTTGGTCCTTCTTGAGGAGTGTGAAGATGAGGGTGAACTAGAAGTCCCTCAAGGACTCCCAAGCTTGCGTCAGGCTGTCGCCTTGACTTTTCATTCACCAAAGATCCTCTGACCACCACTGGTTCTCTCTCATCAAGACTAGATCAGCAAAGATCAACTGGGGCCTCAACAAATTGCATAAGGACAGTTTAATTCACATGCAAGTATCAAACTTAGTCTCATTATTTGATAAATTAAGTATCCTTACCCCTTTTCAAGAAGGACGTGTTACAACTAAACAAGGCTGTTGATCTGCTGAACATCAAACAATGCTATAACTGGATTCTACTCCAGCTCTCTTTCCCTTGGGAAACTGTATACAAGTATGTATGTGTATTTTAGAGTAGTTTAAATGTTTAGTCAACTTTACGTTTAGTCTTTCACATCACACGTAAAGTTGTCCGTGTCTCAAGCTCATTTCTGGAGCCACTATAATCATAGATCTTAACTACTTGCTCTTAGTAGTACTTAGTAAGAAAGACATTTCCCATGCCCCGGATATGTACATTTCTTTTAATGAATTAATAACCAATATTGAGTGTTCACGGGATGAACCGAGTAATTGGTTGTAATGTTAACGTAGCTATGTCAAATTAACCCGATTAACTGATCCAAATATTCGTAATCAATTATAACAAGTTATGAGTTCTCCATATAAATGTGATGAGTCGTTCAAAAATGTTGCCTGATATATCGCCTACAGCCTATAGAGAACACAAAGGAAAAGGAATTACCTTGTCCTGTAGGAGGTTTACAGAGGACACTGTTCAAACAGACTTGAAGGAAGACAAACAGCAGGCTAGCGACGCTCAGAGAACAGAGAAACCCATGAGCTGTGAAGTAAAGCCTGACACACACCGAAACTCAAGACTAAGGCCAAGAGGCTATGAAGAACCAAACAAAACAATTTTTTATTTTCCCTAGAAGGAAAAAAAAAAAATCAGAAGAAGGGTTTGAAGGGAGATGCCTCCAACTTGGCAATTTATTTGATTTTCCTTTTCTCTGAACAAACTCTCAGAGCACTGAGAGAAGACAGGGTGGCAAACAAGAATGAGAGTGCTTTCAATAGTCAACAGAAAACAAACTCAGCAGGGACCCAAATATTCCTTCGAGAGGGCTGAACGGCCAATTACAAGGAGCTTAAGTAAACTTGATTCGAAAGTTGTGAGGTATAGAATCAGAGAGGGAGGAAGACAGACACACACATTATAAAGGGAGAAAGACACGCTGATGCATCCTAATGAGCCAGAACAGATTTCCTGCATTTTGAGGGTATCATGCACTGCCAAATCCTATTAGGGCATCTCCTCATTCAAAAAGTTGAAAGTGATGTGATTACATTGATCCCCTCCTGCTGTGTAACACAACAATCTGCTCTCCCAGCATTCCGAGAGAGCTCAAGACAAATGCGCTCTGTCAGAGGGCCAGACAACACAAGTGATTGGTGGCTGCTGTCTCGCTGTCTGCGGCCGTGATTGTTGTGTGAAATGCACTGGTGGGCAAAGAGGGCTTGAGCTGGGGGGGTGTCGAGCTCAGGCTGTAAGGACATCATTTTTACAACATTATTACATCATTCTCCGCCTTCGCCACGAGTGTATGGCTGGGCTATGTTTACAGTAATGGGCTGAGACAGCACAGCTCTCAAACGCCACGGATGATGGTGGTTGTTTGGCCATCGAGTGGGGAGCGGGGCTGTCCTCTCTAATGAGGCCGACGAGACAGCTGGAAAGCCAGAATTAGCCGGTGTCCGCGAAAGGGGGAAAAGCTAATTCTAATGGAGCAGAACCCTCCGACGGGACAGATTGGAGTCTCTTGCCTTTGTTAACGTATGCCATTGTTCCTGTCACACCAATCTGCGTAGTTCCTCTACATTAGACAGGTAGAGAGAGGGAGAGTAGATCGCCGAGCTCTGGGTGATTAAAGCTGACCGCTGACTCTGCTGCAGGCTTAACAAAGTCTTGATTAAGTTTAACAAGGTGTGGTGATGGCAATGTCTTCGTTATGGCCAAGTAGAAAAGCTGTCGTGAGGTATATATGTGTGTGAGAGAGAGAGAGAGAGAGAGAGAGAACGCCGCACTGTAAGACACAATTAAAATGCTTTGAAAAAAGAGCCAGGTTGATATAATTCAAGCTGCTATGCAAAAAAGAACCAAAGAGAAAGAAAGATAAAACGCTTTAGCTAACGAGAGTGGGCATTCAGATTTCATCTGTTAGTGAGGTAACAGAAAATAGACCAACCTTTTCACATCAAAATGAAATCATCTTCTTCATACCGCCCTATTGAAAAGAAGCCGATGAAGAGCAGACGTGTAGCCCATCTCTAATCAAAAACTATTTTTCTCCTTGGCTCAGCCTCTCGCTTTATTTAAAAAGATTAAACTCACACTCAATTTTTTTTTTTCTCATTTGGGGTATATAAAAATCAAATCAACAAAAATGCAGCAATATATAAATAATCTCATATCATTGATTGCGCATTTCAATAGTTTAGCAAATGAAAGTGTACATGACATCATCACACAGCAGTAGGGACGCTACGGACATGTCCCTACCAATACCAATCGACTACAAAATCGTGCCTACCAATCATTTTGATAGAAATGTGAAAATAATTAAAAAGTGTCTATTACAGCATTATATTTATCTGCTAAGGTTGCATTATTTAAGGTGGCAGATTTCTTTACATGTTTTTATCAGTTTATAGGCATTTAAATTAGCCACAGGTGCAGAAGCAATTAGCGGAAAACTCTAGAGATCAACGTGTGCTGAACAGGAGCAGATACCATGTACTGTAAGAAATTCATTGTGCAGTGTAGTCAGCTTCGTTGATCATAACAGGGGGTTTTGTGAGACTGGCTAAAGTCATTGACATTTTCAGTGATGGGGAATGTCCTTTGCTCACTTTCTGTACATAATGTATTCCCAATGTGAATGTTTGATTTTTCAGGTTAAATAAGCGCTGCAGTGTAAAGATAGCTGCTTTGATCATTTTATTGGTAACAGCCGGCATCTCATTATTCTGATTTTTTTTTCTAATTAATTGATAAATTGAAGCATTTGACATAAAATATGACAAAGATGGATTAAATATGGCAATTATAAAAAAGCCCATGGAAATCAATGTAGCCTATGATTGTTTAGATTTTATCATGAAGTACAGAAAGCTAAATTGTAATGCTGTTGGTTTACATAATCAAAATTGTGTAATGAATGTCTCAGGAACATACTGACATAAAAAAAACTCCAATTATGAGTCTTTTGGCTACTATATCTATAAACAAAGGCTTTAGACAACATAAAATTGCACTCAAATTTATGGGTGGGGGAGAGGGTGCTCTGCGGACAACTTTTATGACCCCACCAATGTCAAAATCAAATATTCAAATCAAAACTTTAAGCTACATCAACGTGTGTAGGATTTAATGGATACATGGCTATAGAGTCCAACTTAAGTATGACTGTGTCTATGGTAGATACCTGTACCACTGGTTTTAATATAACAAAGATGAATTTGCATTAGACAAGAGACTCATTTTGTGTCCAGACCGGATACCATGCTTTAATGGTAGTCAATAAACAGTATGGAAAAAATATGATTCTGTTTGTCCAAGTTAAAAACACTTGGAGATAGACAAACAGTTAACTGAAGTTTAAATTTAACTGAAGAATAAAAAAATTATCACTCAACCTTATGTCTTTCTAAACTTGTAAGACTTTTGTTGATTTTGGAACACAAATGAAGATATTTTTTAACAAAATCTGAGAGTTTTCTGTCCCTCCATTGACAATATGTGCAACTACCACCTTTTCAAGCCCCAGAAAGGTAGTAAACGCATCAAAGTTATCCAAAACAGGACAAACATATCATCGACTGAGACAGCAGAGAATAGCCAGAGTAAGCCAAGAGTGTGTAACATTGTACCACAGTCCATTATAAACCACATCATGGATAAAGTTTACAAAGCCATAGTCAGGTGAGGATCAAGGGTCTTAATATGTAATATAATAGTATCAGCTGATTGTCTCACAAAAGTAACCAGCACATTTATCCCGACATATCAAACCCATAATACAGCAAGGGAGAAGAACCACTTGAAACTATGCAACTATATATTTTTTTCTAACAGGGTAGTAAAAGTTTAGCTGGCTAAAACTGAGCTGTTACTGTGGCTGAGCTGGTTAAAGTGTAAAGCCTTGATGTGTCCGTATGAGCCCAAAGGTGAGCTTTCACATCCCCTAGACACTATATACTACACAAAATAGTCTTTATTTCTTTTTTCGGCTACGGTGGAAACATGACGTCACAATATGTCGACCTTCATAGATCTAAATGTCTCATTCTAAGGTAATAAAACATTACGGTTTATTAAGTAAGTTCTTTATACACCACTGAAAACATAGTTATGGATGTCATATTGCATTTCTGTTAATAGATACTCAAAAATGTTACACATTGCACCTTTAAGCAAATTAGAGCTAATTGACGTGCTCTTATATTATGCCTAAAAGCAGCAATGATATTATATGCAAACAGTAACCTTAAAAAGACAAAAGAACAGCATTGCATGTTTGGAATTGTTTAGAATGAAAGACATGAGTTGATCAGAACTCACCATAGCCAATGGCACGATGCCGCCAAGGTCGTGTGGTGCCAGACGGATGAGGGTCTGGATCTCGTCTGAGAGGGTCCGGGAGATGGGGTACTCAATCTGCCATGTCACTGAGCGACTTCCCAGAGGATCCAACAACCCGTTGACCTCCAGATCCACCTGTAAAACCTTCTGGAAACCGGCCTCCACCCTAACACAGGAAAAATAAATGGTCACGACTCACGAGTAATATCAAAATGTTTGAATGCAAGCTTAAAGGCATATTTTTGTGCATGCTGCCAATGGATGAAAGGGCAGTCAAGCGGCCGTTTATCGACCCTTTTGTTTTTCTACACGTGGTGTGTGTATGTGGAATGTGACGTATGTGGGTCTGTGTGTGGTGGTTTACTCTCATTATTTTAGTTCAACAAAAAACGCATCCCAGCAGCAACCGAAAAAAAAAAAAGACAGCAAAAAAGCAATTTACTTTTGGTCCAGTGCCACAGCATATTCAGAAAAGATTTCCAAAGCAGAGCATAACATTGTCTCTACTGATTGTGATGCAAAGAAAGCTGAAAAACAATGAATAAAACCAAAGCCATTTGATTTGCCCAAGCCTAGGTCTGATCAGCCTGGCTGCTCCAGCCTCACAGTACTTAGTTAAAACAAAACGGCATATGAAAAATTCCTATTATCAAAATACAAATGTGGAATATATGGAACTGCAATTGAATTTGCACCTGGTAGCATGTAACAGGAAAACACAAAAATAAACTATATTCTTTTTCTCAGATTCAGAACAGTATAGTCCCTCTACAAATAACTCACACCAAGGTCACCGTGTTATTCTCAATGCTGTAATTTCATCAATACAGGGGAGAAATATAATTTATGGTTTTTGGTTGACATTACCCACAACTTTCAGAAAGAAAGACTCTTTCTCGAACACAAACTTTGGTCAGGGTTAACAAGGTAACAGCTTTCCCCCATTGAATTGAGTAACTTTTTTGCTGTTCCTATGAGAGATTTTGTCCTGTAGTTTGAAGTTTGACATATTACACAAATTAGATTTGAATGCCAGAATTTCTGACCAACCAACAGCCAATCTTCTGCTAATCAAAACAGGTAAGATGGATGCTTCTTTTTATGGAAGCAGACAGGCCAACTGTGGTTATGATTACAATGCAGTAAATGTATCAAGTGTGAATCAAAACTGACAGTAAAAAATTTATAATGTTGCAAAAGACATTTCAAATAAATGTTCTTTTGAACTTTCTATTCATCAAAGAATCCTGGATTTTTTTATAACTGTTTCCACAAAAATATTACACAGCACAACCATTTTTAACATTGGTTTTAATCGTCTTTTGATCAACAAATCAGCATATCAGAATGATTTCTGTTGGATAATGTGACACTGAAGACTAAATTTTACAATTTCACAATATTACTGTATTTTTTACTGTATTTATGCATTAAATAAATGGTAATCACAAATGGTAATTATAGGAGACTTTTTTAAAAAAAACATAAAAAACATATTACAATTAAACATTTTTATAATGATAAAAACAACAATAACAACAACACAACTTAATAGTAGCCCTACAAATGAACTTAAATAACCTAAACATTCCTAAAATCTAACACACATTTTGTGTTTTGATACTGGACTGCTTTTATTGGTCATTGGGCTGTTTTTTGATTGGTCTTCAAAACACTGACTTTAATCTGAATCTCAGAATGTCTCTTTTAGAGGCAGAGATATACGGTTATCCTTTTTTATCACACAAAATGTAATAAATACTATCTCCCTCAACTGATTCTTCAGGAAAACCAAACAAAACAACTTCATCCTGTGACCAGCAGTTCTAATAAGTTTCATTCCAAAAAGCCCTGGATTCTCTGATTTCAATGTCATGGAAACAGTAATGGCAGGATATCTTTAATAAGCAAATCTGGATGATCATATCAGTTTTCACACGTTCTAATCTGTGACTTCACATAATAAAAGGGGTCGCACACTGCCAGTCTCTACCAAATCACACATGGTGTAATTTAATTTCTAGATTCTTAAAAGAGACATTATCTGTAAGTAGCAGAAAAGTGAACTCAAGACTAGAAAAGGCTTTTGTACAAGATTTAAAGTCTTGTTATAAATCCTTAAAGGAAAAAATTCGCTCCAAACCTGCATGTAATTTACTTCCACAGACTACAAAAGGAGCTGTTAAAAAGGATGTTCATGTCGTTTTTCTTACAATGACGTACATAATGTAATTGACAAAAATGCCTTATAAAAGTATTATAACAGTCCTCCCCACTTTGCACTACATTCAAAATCTTCTGAAGTCCAAATAAAGTCCCTGTTCACAGAAAATATTCTGTAACACTTTAGTATATAGGGTCTAATTCTCACTATTAACTAGTTGCATATTAGCATGGATATTACTAAGATATTAGCTATTTATTAGCACTTAAATGAATGGCTTATTCTGCATGACCACATTCTACGTCCCTTCATCAATACCTAAACTTCACATCCACCAAACTAACTATAAATAAGCAGTAATTAGGAGCATATTGAGGCAAAGGTCACAGTTAATTGTTAGTTAATAGTGAGAATTTGACCCTAATCTAAAGTGTGACCAAATACTCCTATTGCTGTGGATATTTTAACTCTGTAAACAAATGTTGATCACCATTTACTTTCATTATATGGAAAACAGCATTGTAAACATACTGCCAAACTTCTGCTTTTGTGTTCCATTAAGAAAGCACATCAAATGGGCAACATGTGGATGGATAAATTACACCAATATTAATTTTTAGGTAGACTATTCCTTTTACAACTACAGACACATAACAATGACTGACCCTAAGACAACAGCTACTGCAAAAACAAAAGTCTTGCAAGGCCAAAAATTGACGCTATACCAGCAGGCAATTGATAAAGCACTTGTCATGATCACACAAAAAGGCTATTTAAAGTAAGTAGCATTTTTGTGCTAATGTGGTGTTGCTGAAGGAAGATGGGCAGCTGAAAGGCTCTGGTGTTACAAAGGCATTTTGTGAGAAACACAGCTGACAGCTTTGTTGCACTTAAAAATAAATGTATCCATCTCGCAAACACTGGTGTCCATGACCTCAATGAATACTCTGAAGAGCCCTGTCAGATCAAACACTGTAATGGGACATTGGCAGTTTTCTCATTCAACGCTAAGAAAATCAACCCCGCGCAGGATTAGGACTGCCATTATGGCTCAAATGTAGAGTCAAGATGTGTCCAGTAGAGGGCGAAGTGTAGTATCTCTTATCACCAAGGTGAACCTTTCCACACCATCAACAGCTAATGCTGATTGATTCAAATCTATTTGCTAGCAGATGGAATCTGGGAAATTCTCCGTATTTTTGCAGCAGATTTTGTGGGATAATTAGCTAAATGGATTTAAAAATGGTGAGATGTGTTAAACCAAGCATATTGGTAGCAGATGTAGCCAAAATTTTCAAGAAACAAACATAAGTGGGAAGGCATTTTATGAATGACGTGCGCTCCTGCAGAAACTACAGAACTTACGGTGGAATTCTGCGAGTACTTGACTAAGTTTAGCTGGCATTCTACCTGTTAATAGAGTGAGTTTTAGACAATCTTACGCTATGCAGTAGAGGTTATAAGGGCAGTAAATATGAAAATCATCTCATCTCACAGAAAGCCTGAATGCATATATTCAAACCACAAAAGAGTACCTTGTTTAAACAGTAATGTAAAGTGGAACGTCTCAGCGAGAGTTTCTCTGTGAAGTCAAGAAACGTGCTCAAGTGCTCATTGCCAGGATGAATGGATTGTTATGTCAAAACATATCAAAATGCAGAGGAAGCAAGAGGAGCGCTATTCGTGGAGATAGACTCGCGCGTAACCGTCAGAAGGAGTGAAATTCTGCGGGAGTGTATAGGTCTAATGACAAAGGGCTCGGCTACAGGCAGTGGAGAATTAATATTTAAAGTGGAGTATGTGAAATCCCAATCTTTCAAAAAGGTTCTTCGGCTGAATTTTCTGAAAAAGAAGCTCTTCAAAGAGACTGCGTGCCTCCCTCATTTTACAAGACCATGTAAAAATGGCGTGAGAAAGAAAGAGAGGGAAAAAGGGTAGAAAATGGAAATGGCTTTCATTGTGGTGACTCTAGGGTGGATTATATTCATGCACAGTGGTGATCTGTTTAGCACTGACAACAATGATACATCAAACGAATGGAATCAATTTTACTACAAAGCCGCTGTGGTTGGCACCTCACGGCTCTGGGAAATAAAAGTCAAAGCCGGGGAAGTAATGGCAGTTGGCGCGTCAGCTTTGAGTAAAGCTGTGGTGGAATTTCATTTCACAGGTTGCAGAAGAGGCTGAGTGAAAGAGCCACGCCAAAGGCTCGCCCTCCTGCTGGAGGATTTGCCAGCCGCCTCTTCCACTCATTTCCCTCTTGAAGGCAACGCTGGACACTCAGGAACCCCAACAGGCTAAGCATGAAACTCAATCACAGTGCTGGCATGGGGGCCCTGACCTGCATCATGCTGACTAAAGAACTTTATGGTCTAAAGATGGAGTTCACATGGTCAGAACAAAAGAGGAGAATGGGAGTGAAAGGAGAGGATCAGCCTACAGAAAATTGTTAATAGAGCATTTATTTGTGTGTCGAGAGAAACAGTGGTGCATTTATAAAGTGTTACTAAGGTTTACATGGTTTGTAGCGCCAAGTCTTCTAAAGATATTCAAGAATTCTGTATATAATTGCAGGTAATTGAGAATGTCTGACAAAATTATCGCTTTTGAGCTACACATCACATGTAAAAAAGTAGATGCAAGTGTAAAGAAGTGGTTACAAGCAAACAAGAGAGTAACATCAGTTGATGTGAACTGCCAGTATGCAATAATAATCCCTGGTTTTGGTCGTAAACAAATCATTGTTTTTCAAAGAAACTCTTACATGCTTAAAAATGAAACGTTTCCCAAAGGCATTGTAAGCCCAGGTAGACTGAAGCTTCTGGAAAACCAACCCCAGAACTTTTTAAAGAATTAATCCATGATATTTGTAATGATCATGACTGATTAGGTTGATTTTACGTGCATTTAAAAAAAAAAATCTTTTTGAGTGCTTTATTGAAAATGTCTCGGGTTGCGTGTAACCCCGGTTCCCTGAGAAGTGACAAGACCCCGCATCAGCAACTGATGACGCGGGGATTTCCCTATGAAAGTGAACAACTTGTGCTACATATGTAACTCTGGTTTCCTGAGAATGAACGAGACGCTGCGTCACTAGAGTTCCCATACGAAAGGGAACCGTAATTAGATGGAGGTTGGTCTAAGTTGACCTTTCAGAAGTTTAGGAGGAGAAATGGTTAGAGACTGGCCGAGCTATGATATAAACTAAACGCTATTGGCTTTTTTTAAAAAACGGGTATGGGTAATTCGATATACTGTATCCCGCCCTGTCTTTCTGTTTCAGTGGAAAATACATCAACACAATGAATAATGTACCCTCTCCAACTAATGGCACCCTAAGTAACTTCATATTTCGCCTATGCGTCGAAAAGGCCCTGCTTGAAATTATGGATGAGCAGCATCTAATGCAAAATACCACTGACAAGTGACAGAAAAAAAAACAGTCAACCTTGGCTGTCTGCAACCCACATGATCTCATGAACCTTGAGGGAGTGATGTAATATTCATTGCACTCTGCAAGTTGATTTGCTAGGTGTTGCTTCCGCAGGAACACACAAGGTTTAAGAAGAATGTGAAGCTGTTGGGCCGAATGGAAGCTGAGGAAAATGGCTGCCCTAAGGTGAGACATCCAGCCGGGAACATCATTTACATCCATTAGCCAGATATCATCAGACTTACCCACTAACTTAGTAGCTACGTTATCACCGCAGCAGACATGAAGTGGAATGGGAAGCACAGAGTGAAATGGATGCCCAAGACGGCAGTATTTCACACTAAATTACCTGAACCAAGCCAAAGCCTCCTCAACATGCAGCATCTCAAGTCCCAGGCTCAACTTTGAAGTGCAAATAATCATATATGTGCTAGATACAGCTGGGTTTAGGAGAGTTCTGCTAAAAAAAGAAAGAAAAGGGAAACCTCACAGTAAATCAGAGTCAATCAAGTGGTGAGACATACCGAATGATAAACGAGATACATTTAATAGTGGCTTAGCTACCAAAAGAAATTGCATCTGCTAGTGTTTATGTGCAGGTACATTTCTTTCTCAACGGCCTCATGGATTAATACACAAACTGAAGCCATTCAGCAGAACACATCTGCTGTCTCATGGGCATAGTAGCATATACGAGCATGGAAAACACAATCATCGAAAAACACGGCCATATGAGGAATCATTTTCATTATGCTACAGTGATGGATCAGAGCAGTCATTATTGCCACTAATTCATACTCTGCATAAGCCAATATAATTAAGTGTGTGAAAATGGAATCACATGGGATCCGTGTAAACGCTAACACACATGCACAAGGCATGCTAATGACTTCATGCTCACGAGAATCACACTAACACTCTGGTTCCTACACAGCACTTTGTTTGATTTAACTTGATTAACTTCCTTGCCATATGTTTCCTATTATTTTTTCACCATTAAGCTCCACCGCTCTCCTTCCAGTCATGAAACAGGATATCATTCAGAATGTGGGTTGAATCCAAATGACCTGAGTTCTGTTTTCTGACTGATGAATCTCTCATACGCTGCGCGGACTAGACGTCAATCCGTAATTGGAAGCTCTCAAGAGTAACATACTCAGACTAATTTAAAAGAACCAAAGCTAATTGCAAAACACACATTATTGTGCAGTTCCCAAACAGGTTGTCCCTGGTACAGGTCATTACAAGGGTCATACACACATACAAACACCCAGACTCCATGGATCCTTTTATATATGATTTTATTAATTATGTTGGGTGTTTGGGAACCACTAGTCTGGTCACTGTTTGCAGTGTCAAGAAAACTAGCTGTTCCCAATTATATCACTAAAAATAATTTGCATGAAAAACATCCATTCGACTACAGTTGTTTAAAGGGTCAAGGTTTGTCTGAATAGCATGAAAATGGATGGTAAATGCCGTAACAACACTATGTGAAATCTTTCTCCAATTACAGCCATTTAAATGTAGCCACATATTTTAATTCTATTCAGCAAGGTTGCATTCAATTGTTAAAAAGTGAAAGAACAGGCTGTTACAACGTCTTGTATATATAAAAATGAAATAAACCACAGCTCTGCTGTTCTGCCCAATCCTCCGTTAAAAGATTTCTCTCTCAAATACTGTAAATTCTGTTCTTTTGAACATTCATTCAAGAGCCCTGAAAAAGGTATCACAGTTTCCACTAAAATATTAAGCAACTGTTTTCAACATTGATGGTAATAAGAAATGTTACTTTAGCACCAAATCAGCATTTTAGAATGATATCTGAAAGGGTCATGAAGAAAATGCTGATAAATTACATTTTAAAATATATTAAAATATAAAAGTTATTTTACATTTTTATTTTAAATAATATTTCACTATATTACTGTTCTTGCATGTTTTTATCAAATAAATGCAGCTTTGGTGAACATAAAGGACCTTTATTTTTTTAATATGTTTTCTATTTAATACATTGCTGCTCACACAGCACCAGATCAGATTAAAAGTTTTGAAACTTATAAAAGCATTGCATTCTGTTGCGTTCAATGGCAATACATCCAGCTGTTTTTGAATCCAAGAACACGTCCTTCCTCACTCATCCTGCACTGACTGACTCTGTAAATGTGGTTTGGGATGTTGCCTGTTAAAAGGTGGTACGTCATGCTTGAATTACTCAAATGGAAAATATCTTATTATAGAATTTATGTACAGGTCAAGACGTACGTTTAATTGTATTATTTAACCCTCCCATTTGTCTTTTATTTTACATATTTTAAATTTAGAATATTCATATAATGTTTTAATTATTTTGATAATTTTCAAATTTAAAAATGCAACCAAATACCATTTTGTCTTGTACGTTGAACACTTCCAAAGCATTGGGATGTTTCCAAATGCCATACAAGACACTTAAGATGTCACTTTGTCCCTTGAGGTGTGACCTTCCTTGATTCATCAGCTGTTTGGTGAAAAAAAAAAAAAAAAAAATGGAGTGTCTCACATTCAGATTGGGACTGTTTCTCCCCTGATTAATGTGCTCATGCAAAGTCAAATGTAATTTGGGGATTTGTCTTTTTACATATGCAGATTTCTGCAGCACAGCCACACTGCAACACCGTATTCATAAGTGCATTAGGAATGTGTACGTAGCAGTAGCGCAGCTTGTACAATTTAACCCAAATTGATGGATTGTTCTCCGGGTATGCTAATAGTGGCCAGAGGCATTGTTATGGAACGCGACACCCGTGCTCACGGGGCTGGAGGGTGTGTTCCTTTTATCTCCCCTGAGAGGAAACAGACAGTCAATAGAGCATCCAGGATGAGCAACAGCACCCCCAGCAAAGAGAGAAAGACATTTTAATATGTTACAGTGTGCATGTTTTATTACAGGAAATGAGCTCAGGCTGCCGATGAGGAGCACACAAGGCCATGTTTATTTTAAGAGCTGCGCAGAACACAACATCAAAAAACTTTCCTATATTTCAGTGCAAACATCATTACTATAATAGCACACAACATCTTTTTCAAGCTACCCTTAAATCAGAATATGCATGTGTGGAGATATTAGCATAAATGTACACCCACGATTTTGCCTTTAAGGCGATCCTCCCCGATTTAAGGGAAGAGGCCAGCTCTCATTTACACAAATCCTCCAAAACTGACATTCAATCAATGACAGCACTTTTGGTAAAGGGCCAGAGGACAGTAAATTAGGTTTAAATTAAACAGCCCAAAGTGCAATACAGGCCAAGTGTCAACTTCTCCATCCTGCAGATGAAGGAATTTTAATCACCAGTTGGAACATCAGTAAAAGAAAATTAACTGTCAGAGATATATTGAGAAGACAAATTTGATTGGAACACAGCCATAATCTCAGCAATATACATAAAGGCAAAAAGTCACACGAGAATATGACTGTGATTGGTTGGTTTCAGGATAATGGCAGTGTCGGAAACCAAACTGTAAATCTGCAAATACAAGGGGACCCCCTATTTGACCATATACAACGAAATAATAACTGAAATTATCAATAATATCTAATGATTAATGACTAATTATTGGTAACAATTTAGAATAATGTTCCGTCATTCATGAAACACAGGAGTAACACAATATTAACATTTTAACTGCTATTAACACTAGAAGGATAAAAT
This sequence comes from Pimephales promelas, assembly GCF_016745375.1. The sequence goes on from NW_024121322.1 coordinate 3,627,062, forward strand.
ATTAACACATCTTTCAGAAGGAATTTGAAACAGTATTCTAAAATGAAAACAATTATAACTCTCTAATGACTAATGTTTTGAGGATTTTGTTTTGGTAAAACCCTTCTGACGGATTTTGTAACACTTGAGTCATTAAAAGTAACCATGATATTCACTGGTTCACATAATTAGTAATTAATTTAAAAAGAAGCAGTAACACTTGAGTCATTACTAACTTTACAAAAACATCTAAAGCTTACAATGACTTCAGACAATATTCGAGAGTCAACATGCTTTTCATTTTAGAATGCTGATCCAAATAATTAGTAATTCCTTCTGAAGGATATGGTAATACGTGTGTCATTACTAGTGGGTTACTATGATCTTTACGTTTGTAATAATTATATATTATGCAGTTTTCACATTAATTATGATCCTAGTAGTTCTTCTTAGTCCTCTGGGAGGTATAAAATAATATTAGTTATGGATTAGCTAATAGTGAACTACCTCACTGCAATTATTTACTAATTCATTAATCAGAGTTTCTTGATAGTTACTAGAATGTCCCTTTTATTCATTAATGATGGAACAGTATTCTAAAGTGTTACTTTATTACAGTTTTTTTTTTTTTATTGCTAAACGACAGTGAGCTCAACTGGAGCTACGTGTGCAAAACTAACTGCAGTCTGCACAGTCTAAACAGTTCACATCACCTGCAAAACTCATTCCAAGTAACACAACTCTTAACACATGGCTCAAAACGAGCCCGGTCTCACCCAGAACTGGGGTAGAAAAAAAAACTGAACATTGCCTATACATTTCAGAAGTTCAACACGTCATTGGTCAAGGCAGGCTTTAATTCCTCTGCAGGCGACCTGATATTTTTCATCTCTGAACATTACAACATGAACAGAACAAACTAATTACCAATCTACATTTACACATTAATTCTCCGTAATCTGGCTTCTGCTCTTGCCTTCTGCAATCATACTTGCGTTATTTATGCCCATACCTTCACGCAGACTAATGCTGAGATGACAAGCACTCATCCACCATAAAAAGGGGGATTTGTAAAGCATGGCGACATGCACGCAATCATTGGATGGATTTAAAGCATCGATCACGCGTTATTTAATTTGTGTGAGTGGCGTATGAATCTTAAACGCCCTGCGTGGCCTTGAGCAGTTATGTAATCATAAACGAGCCATAACGGTTGCCAGGCACAAGGCTTCGGAATAAAATTAAAAAATGCGGGAAAATGTATTTACGGGCTCTGTCATCATTGATGAAAAACAGAAAATGGCCCTCCCACCCCTTAACATAATGGAACTAACGGTCTAAATCGCTTACTATGATTTATTTTGGCTTCTCTCCCCCACCCCCAAACTCAATCGATATGGGGGATAACGCCGATTTGTACGGTATCCTCTCCCTCTCTCCACAAGAGATATTTGCCACATTTGAAATCAGCTCTCTTACTCCAGAGCATCTGCCCCTCTCTAGCTTTATCGGGCAAAGAAACACCAGGGTTGGTAGCAGCTTTGCCAGCCGAGAGCCTGGAGACAGCAAAGAGGGTTGTCAGTGAGGCCGGGCTGGCCTCATGTGATAAGACGTAGTGTACAAATCCAGGATGGCAATTTAATCCGAACCATCCTGCAGCACTTCATATCACTAACACCAACTACTGTAAGAAGTGCCGCAGTCTCTGTATTCTATCATAAACACAGATACACAGCAAGACCCCATTGGGAGAAAAATAAGACCCGTCTGTTCTTAAAGGGCATTCAACTTTTGACATACTCAGAGGATTTGGGTATGCATGCAGGAATTCAATGTCAACAGTGATGATCCTTCAGTGATGAATAAAGGGCTTTTACATCATAGTGAAGCAATAACAACACACAATGGCAATTTGGAAAGTAAAGAATCATTCTAAGATGGAGCCGTAGTCTAGTGTTAAACACATACTCCAGATATGTGAGAGATGAGAGATGTACTGTGGGTTTGAATCTTACCAGCGTCTAGTACAAAACAAGGCTGGTGATGTTTTAACTACTCTTGGCTGCAAAAGGCATCTTTATTGACATATACAATGACTGCCATTCAACAAAAAAAAAATCTACAATTTGTACTTGTAAAATATAAATAATAATATTATGTACTGAATTAATCAAAGAATCCTAAAAAAAACTATCATGGTTATCTCAAAATGTTTCAGTAGTACAACAGTTTTGATAATAGTAATAATAAATGTTTCTTAAACCCCAAACCAGCATATTAGAATCATTTCTGATGGATCATGTGACACTGAAGACTGAAGGATGATGCTGAAAATTCAGCTTTGTCATCACAGCAATAAACTATATTACTGTTTTTACTTCCCCAACTTTTGAGAGGTAGTGTATAGAATATATTTATATGGAAGTTTTGAGCTCTGAAAGTATGAACAGTATGTTTTCATAGCAGGTGTAAACTCGTGCTCGATCGCCCCAAACTCCGGCATCCGACCAGCACGGAAGGTCATATCATTGGGTTGGTCTGAAATAGCTTCATTATTCATAGGTGTGGTTTGAGCGTAATGTGAAATAAACCAATCAGAGCGTCATCCAAGATACACTTTACAGTAAGTAGCACGTAGAACTGAGCTGAGAAAAGTTCAGAGCGTCTCTAACAGCAATAATTTTCCAAGAAAGATTACTGTCAAGAATCCAGAAAACCTCCTTGGCTTCAGAGGAAAGTGCACAATACTTATTACCTGTCCTAAAAGATGATTAAAAAACAAACAAATACACACACACAAAAACAAAGATTAGTTTCCCACCAAAACACTGGCTATATCAAAAACACTTTCTACTTGTCCGTGTTGCCCTTTATGTGACTGGGGTTTCTGACAGCACAATGAGAGAGTTTGTTACAAGCAGATACTAACAGAGCTCAATAGTGCACTGACCTGTGGGGTGAAGCTTCTGACAAAGAGCTAGCAACCTAAGTGCAAGTGTGTGTGCACGCATGAAGAGAAAGGAACTTCACTAGTGTCCTTGGCACATTAATGAGGTAGAAAGACAGAGGGTGAGAGGAGAGGTCACATCAGGGTCAACTCTGGATCAGCAACCCGATTAAGTGGTCCAGACACACTGCTTTAATGAAATCAACCAGAGAAAAGGCCAACGGCAACCAGGAGCTGCTTTGGAAATCTCAGCACAGCCTTATATTTATTCAGAAATGGTTTAGTGAGATTGGCTTTTTATGAAGAAGCCTGGTTCTTTCATTAGAATAGCCTTGCCTTGTGAATGGCTGATGGGTGTGTGTTTGTTCCTGCACAAGTTTTTCTTTCACTGTCCCTCATCATGAATTCGCCGGGTTCGAGATTTCTTATCTAAACAGAGGCAGGCAGCTGACAGATGGATGCTGACAAGCATGTTTCGAATTTAAATCCCACACCTTTGGGGAAAGGGTGTAGTTTGCATTCAAGCCAAACTATGTCTGATGTCTTTAAGGTGTTGAACATCTTCTCTGTGAGTGAAGTGCATGGGAAATCAATTGCATTTGGCTGGTGTAGGGAGGGAAAACAAGTTGTTTAAAGAAATACAAGACAACGAAGAAGAAAAAGACAAAGAAGAAGATGACAACAAAGCAGAAGAAAGGGATAATAACTTTACCCAAGATGTCAAAGTTTAGGTGGTTAGCATTTTGTAAGAATATATGAAGTAAGGAACTGTGGCCATGATTAATTGGAAATATAATGTATAGCCTTCTACAGCCTTTATATATATATACTGTATACATAAAACATCAAATCAAAAACAAAAGGAACCATTAAAAATTGTGCCGGAACATACATTAAAACATGCCTGACCTGTCAACCGTGCTCTGATGGGTGTGTAGTGGATCTGACAAGGAAAGGGAAAGAGTGTGAGTAGGGAGCGTCAGCCTGTTCACCTGAGACTCACTCCACCTCTCCATTGATCCAGCGACAGGCTGAGAGAAGAAAGGACAAACTCAAAACAAAAGACAAGATGGCTCAATCTAATCCCCGCTGTGGCACTCCAATGAAAAGAATAAATAAGTTGATGAAAGAGAATCTTGTTCGTTTTATGCTGGGAATCATCCCTCTCTGCGCCACTGACGGTATGGGGGATTATAGCCTGCCCCATTGAGCAGAGTCCCAACCCCAGGATTAGACGTCTTGCTGTGCCGCTTCAAGCACCTCGATAAGTGGCCTGCCCAATTCTCAGTGGTGGAAAGAGTACTGAAAAAACATACTCAAGTAAAAGTACCATTACATTCCAAAAAATGTAGTGTGAGTAGAGTAAAAAGTACTTGTCCAAAAAACTACTTGAGTAAAAGTAAAAAAGTAGCTTATTTAAAAGTACTCAAGAGTAGTGAGTAGTGAGTACTGAGGTGCGGATTCTAACCCTTATAATAAACACTGTGCACTACAATTTATAAGTTTAAAAATACACATACTGGAATTCACATTATACTTTGTTCTTTGTAAGAAAGATTGAAGAATATCTATCATCCATCTTTTTAAAATGCATCAAATCAGTACACTCATCACCATTTAAATTATTTGGGGGAAAAGCATTTAAAATTAGGCGAAAAGCCACTGGGCCTGAGCATGTTATTGTTGCACATAAAATATCAATATTCATAACTGTGCAAATAATTCAAAAACCTTTAGAAATGCATATGATAGTTCAGCATCACACACCAAGAGATGGGTTGAATAAAATAAAAAAATACCCGATTTCTCTCCAAAACGGTACCAATATTAGTGTTTTGATAAATGAGAATCACTAATATTATCATACTACCTCAACTAATGCACTGAAAAAGGCTAAGATAGTGAGCTAACACTAATTACACACTTTAATTCCATGCTATGTTACAATTTAAACGTAAATGCATTGTTCTAGAAGGGTGGCATCATCCCACATTTTACACAGCTACATTTACTTACATTGTAATGCTGATAATATAATTTGAAAGGACAATTGTGCATTAAATAGGGAAGTTATATCCAGGAAACTTTTACAAAAGAAACAAACACACTTTGTCTCTGAAGTCTCGGTGAAGCCGTTTTTTTAGCAGCATCCACACAAAAAAAAGTTCAGCATGGAAAATGTTTTTGCGCAAGTGCTTGCCAAATGAAGACGGATCGCATAATGGATCAATCAAAAAACGCTGTTTATTAACGAGCTGTGCTAATTTCCTATTAAGTAATGCATTTCAAGTTAACGACATGGTGCACTGATTCTGAATCTGGCGGCATGGCGAGCGCGAGACGCGGCAGATCGTGACGCGCGTCGTGATTGTGAAGTAAATAGGAGCGGGAATTCACCGCATTACGAACTCGTCTCGCAATACCCCCAACCTCATACCAAATGTTAGGCCATGTAGACAGGCCAGCAAATATAAATATCATATTAAGCAGAAATGTGAAATGTACCTTAGCATATTAGAGGAAGACGCTGATATCTGGATTGAATTGATGCGTGATGAATGCACTTCCACCGCAGTCACGAGTAACAGCAGGAATAGGCGGTAAGTTTTCTATGCTTAATTTGAATTGATGACAGTCACGAGACCGATTACTCGATCCAATCACGTTGATGGATAAAAATAAAATTAAAACAAGCATGTAACGAGTAACGGCCACAAACAGAAGGAAAATAGCGGAGAAAAAGTACCGATACATCACTTAAAATGTACTCAAGTAAAAGTAAAATTACACAATTTTAAACTTACTCAAAAAAGTACAATTTCTGAAAAAAACTACTTAATTACAGTAACGTGAGTATTTGTAATTCGTTACTTTACACCCCTGCCAATTCTAAATCAATACCATCACCAAACAGCAAGCAACACGTCCAAATACGGCACTCAAGGCCCAATTACAGCCTCTTTACCCATGGCAACATGAGCCAGCAAACTGACCTTCTGGAACAAAAACAAAGTACTTTGGGATAAGAAACAAAATTCGAAATGTTCTTCACTAGCGAAGAGGGCGTCTTTTAAAGATATTTTGTTGAGTTTTACCCTGTTCTAGTAGGGTGAGTGGAGCTTGTTACTTTAGGGATGGGGCAGGGTTGGGGATTCCGCAAAAGAAATTCACTGGAAGCACATCTGCTCCTTCCAGAAGAAACTGATCCTCTCATTTCACACACCGTTTGAGAGGAATATGAAAAAGAAAAATTTCCTCCACAGTCAAGCTGAAGAGTGAGAAAGAGAGAGAGAGTGAGCGTGTGAGAAGAGAGTGGGCACAATTTAACCTTCATTTAATGTTTGGGGTCTGAATCTGATGAGAAAAAAAACTTAAAAACAGATGGTTCGCCTGTAGCTAATCTAAGCTGGTGACGGTCTCTCCCAGTCTCACCAATATCTAAAAAAAGCTAAAATATAATACATATATACTTAACTCTGAAGAAAAGTGTTACATGACTTGTGTTTGAGGTTTTAAAACCCCCAGATCATACAGTACATATATTACTATTTATTATTATAATTATTTATTTATTTATTTTTTGGAAAGAATTAAAGACTTGAGAAATGGCTGCTGTAAATTTAGCATTGCCATCACAGGTATAAATTACATTTTAAATATATTAAATTGCATTATGTATTATTTGTAAAATAATATATTTTTTTTTTTTTATCAAATAAGCACAACAGTCAGTTAAAGGTAGGGTAGGCAATTTTTGCATAAACACTTAATGTTATTCAGGTTGAAACTCTCTTCACATCCTGATAGGAACAAATAACAGAAGTGGTTGTAATTTAACCCTTTAAAAAAAAAAGAAGAAAAAAAGAGAATAATTTTACATATATCTTCTATGGAAGTCTCAGGACCAAAAAAGTGTTCGTCCAATCATTGCATTTGGTCCGAATGAGTGCTTTGAGACATGAGGTAAATTAACGCCGCCCCTCATGTGTTTTGAAGGAGACGTGGCTTTGGAGACGCTCTGAAGGCACTGTGGGATCTAATGCTTTCAAAGCTAACTTGTTATTGCTAGCCTCTATGACATTGCCAGAGCTTAATTTGAGTCGGGACACGCCGAAACATGTTCCGTCATCTCCGACGTTGGATCCGGAACCTTTTTTATTGGATCTGGCACCTCCTGTGTCACAGTGGAAAATTAATTGCCTGTTGCTGTACTGTTCAATGTTCTCTTCTTTTTCATATGGGGTGCCAGAGACCCCTATGCTGAAAATATTAAAATAATATCAGTCATTTTGAAATAAGCCTTTAATAACTTTTTGTGTGTGTGTGTGTGTGTGTATTCAGACTTACAGTAGGCAGATTTACTTTGAGAATTAAATGTATCGTAGGCAATGTCCAGTGCTTAATTTGTAAAGTGGGAGGTCCAAATGGGTGTTTTAGAGACCTAGCTCAGATCTGTTATTTGTCTGCTTTGTTTTGGCAACGTACAGTACACTTTCAAACAGTGCAGTAACTCTTTGCCTGACAGAGACGTTCTGAGGACTTGTGATATTCCCTGAAGAAACTAACATACTGTAATTTCTTTTTTATGCTTCTTCTTAATCATTTTCAGCTTGAGACGACTATCAACTTCACATCTTTATCTGTGCGACACTCCAGTATAATTGCTCTCATATGAGTCATCAGAGGCTCTGGCAGTTTGTCATGCCATGTACTGTACCGCAAGAAACGCAAAATGGATAATTCTACAATTTATCCTGTAGTCATTTAATTAAGCAGCCCAAAATACTGGTTTACCAATGCTTCAATTATCACCTACAGAGTGACTGATTGCAAATTCTTACAAATTGACTAAATCATAACAAGAACTTTAAATTACTGATGTTCCTCATTGTAAGCTTTGGATAAAAGCATCTTCTAAACAAATCAATGTAAATGTAAAACACCTTTAATAAACTCATAAACATTAGGGCTGCCTCCTAACAACTGATCAAACGTTAGTCGACGAGAAGAGACTTAGCCCACCAAATTTATACCCTGTGAGTCTCAGAAAAAAAAGGCAAATGAAGACAGGCAGTAGGACGTTAATACGTGGTAATTATGTTGGGCAGGAAATCCTTACAATCACCAATCATTCGTCAACCTCAAATATGGCTTATCATTTGAAACATGTACTGTAGTAGCCTAACATTAGCCACTAACATAGCTGCTCTCTCTAACGTTAACCAAGATAAATGTGTGCTGTTATTAGGCGCATATCCAAGTGTTTGTGCATAAGCACATTTACAGTAGTACCACACTTACTGCATGATATTGAACTTAATGTGTATTTCTCTTAATTTGTGCGCTTGAGCACTTCATTTATATTTCTTCATTTACACATCAAAGGCTCATTATTATGGTTTTGTTAGCAAAGTTACACATTCTTTCTCAGCCCTGAAACTACAAACATTTACCGATGTATCAGCATATACAATTAAGTAATTAAATGAATATCATAAACATGCAACTAGTCGACTAATAGCTTAAATGGGTGATGAACTGAGAAATCAAAATTTCCTTGAGCTTTCGACATCTAAGAGGTCGTCATATTATAAAAATATCCTGTATGTTTCAGAACTGAAAACGTCCCTGTTAGTCTAATAAAAGCTTTTATTGACACCAGCCTCAACAAACGACTGGTTTTTCAAAGTGGGGAACTATGACGTCAAAGAGGATAAAACATCACCCCCGCAGAAGAAGATCAACGCCTACTTCAACACGGCCGGTTTAGCCCGCCCACCGATTCGCGCATTACACACATAGCTAAATAACATAGGCCTACCTTGTGATGACAAACCGGATCGAGCTACCGAGCAATACAAAATATTGTGCAGTGCCTGGTTGTGGAAGAAGACAGTCGCTGCATATGCTTCATCTGGATTCCAATAGGACTGCATGGATAAACTTTATTTTTAATGACGTTCCAGCTGATGAGGTAAAACATTGTCCGTCTAATCGCTTCATTTCACTGAGAATTCTTTTGTAAACAAGACTGGATTTGCAGACCGATTAAGAGTAAAGAACGGTGCTGTGCCGACTATATTGGATTTGACAGGAATGGTGCAACACAATGACTCTAGGTCGAACATGTATGGACGAATCATTCCGGTTGCCATTTTACAACATTAGACGTTTTCAAAACAATTTCCCCCAAGTGCATTGACGGGTGAGTTGAGACTCATTATAATATGCAAAACTGTTATCCACTCACAGCAGTGGGCGTTTAAATCCAAGTCTTTAGTGCGAGATGCCCATAAAAACCGAGCGTTTTTCAGCTAGGCTCAAAACTAGGGTACAAAATAGCCTATTAATTATTCATTTCGATGTTTTTGAATGCAAAAACCAAGCAAACATCATAAGTTGACCTCAGACAACAATATAATAAAATTTAAAAAGCCAATTCATGACCCCTTTAAAATAAACGACTAGTAGTCAATGAGAAAAATCTTTTTTCCGTGGGCAGCCCTAATACCTAGTGAGCTGCCAAGGCATTTTATAGTACCCATGAAATAGCAGTTTCCTGTCCTGTGTCGGCATATTTCAAACAGATAAATAAACTCTAGAAATCATCAATATTTATAAAGACTATTTAACTCCATATTACCCAAATTTTGAAGCCAACGTTGCAATTATGTGTTTTACGCAGTTTCTGCCTATGTAGAGCATTTCAAATCAGTCACATATTAGGTTATATTTTAGTTAGAAAGCTGTCTTTGTAGCTGCCTATGTTGGTAATAGTTAGACAACAAGGTAGCACACTTGATTTTAGAACAGAGCTCCCGTCTTCCCAACTTTGTAGAGGAAATATGATTTAATCCAGACATTATTATGCAGAAAAATCATAAAATCAACTTCTGTAAGTGTGTAAAGATTCATTAGTGATATAGCGGAGAGTCGGAGAAATCAAAAAAATCTAACTCATTACCATACCAATCTGCCCCCTGTGGACTGGAGCTAGCACATGTCCCTGTACCTCCTGACCTCTAAAGAAAAAGAATAGACGAAAAAAGGTTATCGGGAAAACATCCCCGCCTCCTGTACACTAAGAAAACCTCCTTTACAAAGTTTTATGGACAGGTTTGAAAGCCAAGGAGTGTAACTTTACCCTTAAGCTCTTAAGGTGAAATGTGAGTTTTGTAGGGGTATTCTGACTTTGTTTTCTACCGAGAAGTGAGTTTTATTTAAATTTTGGTGGGTGTTTTTCCAGATTTCTAGTGGTCAAAAGGATTTCAGTGAGTGATTTTGAAGCAGTTGTAAACTACAGCTCCCTTGTGCACGAATCATAAAACTTTAAAAGGCCCTGTAAACCCAAAATGTAATTTTTTCAGTTGCCAGGGACAAAAATTACAATTAGGTAAAGCATGTCAGAGTAACAAGAAAATCTTCTCGAAACACCCACACATTAGGTGGGATAGGAATTTCAATGAGGGAGCATAATCAAATAACTGTACGTTATTGGAATATGATTTATATACAATTCTACAGGCGAGGAAAGAAAATTCTGTTAATGTTCATTATTTCTCTCTTTAGGCTGAAAATGAGTTCATGAAAGCTCAGAGCTCTGTCGATACCGCTTACCACCCCACACTGTGTGGCCATTATATGAACTGACGCATTTGAAAGTAATGGATTTCCAGGCTTGAATCAGACTTAAACAACACAGATATTTTATATCCCTGTCTCATTCAGGCAGCAGAACAAACAAAAACTTTCTTTTTTTTAATCAGGGGCTGGAATGGGGCGTATTTGTGGAATTCATTTGCATATGCAAATGATACCAAAGAGAGGTACTATTAGAGTTGAGGAACCTAAAAGGGCTGAAATCACAGCTGTCAGTCAATAACTTTCTAATCTCTCTGAGTGATAAAAAGCAAAAAAGACTTTGAAAAAAAAATTTCTGGACCAAGATTACGAACACCGCAGAGTTTGCGTTAAAGAAAACAGATACAAACACCAACAATGTGAAAGGATAAAGGTTTAATATCAGTCCTGGTGGGAGTTTAAATATAAGACTATTCAATTATGTTTTAATTTATTTTTGCATCTTTATTTTGTACCTCAATTTTAAGCCCCTTTTAGAATGCCAGCTGTGTGAACGCAAACACGACCTGGGATTGATGCCGGGTTGGGCACCTACTGCAGTAACATTGTCGTGTTCAGTCCCGGAATGCACACTATGTGAACGAAAGTTGTAATCAATAGCTTAAAGTAGATATAAAGATAAAGTAGCTTGTTAGGGAAAAGGTTGCACTTTGAAATTATTTCAAGTACTGTAGCGCTTTGAGAAATGTAGTAGCACTTCTGTAGAAATGCACAAAACATGCTGCAAGTACCAGAGGGCCTGTATATGAAAAGAGCAGAAGAGTTTAGAAGAAGAGTCAGTCTGCAGAGATGCTTATATTTCATAGCTGAATGCCAAAGGGCTGTATGGTGCAGGTCACAGTATATGCGTATGCGTTTGAATCTTTCTTGGTCAAAACTTTATGAAAAAAAAAAAAAAAAAACTTGTTTTTGTCTGAAGCATTGATCTTAAACTTTGAACTTCTGGGTCATTCAAGTAACCAGCAGCCTTCTGATGATAACGTCTTTGATACAATCCTTCTCTAATAGAGCAGACAGATTGAAGGGTTACTGACCTTTTTCCAAAGTTGGCTTCCTTCCTACGGCAGTGTAGAGTGACCACTCTGTGTCCCTCACTCCTGACGTCTTGACTAACTGTCCACTGAACCGGGTTACTGGCCCTCGCCCCCAGAAACGCCACACCATCCTTCAACTTGACTCTGTTAGAAACATCAAAAGGATCATACAGTATGGCCTATGTAATGTGTTTTTCGCTTTAAATAAAAGAAAAAATAAGTTTATAGATCATCTTTAATTTATTTATTATGTTGCTTTGTGCAAAAAACTGAATACATTTATATTACTTTAAAATATATATATATAACATCTACACTCTAAAAAATGCTGGGTTGTTTCAACCGAAATTTGGGTAAAATATGGACAAACCCAAATGTTGGGTTAAAAATGTAATTCAAAAAATTACAGTTGAAAGTGAAAGTTGAAGTTGGGTTAAAATTTTAAATTACATTTTTAACCCAACATTTGGGTTAGTACATATTTGACCCAAATTTGGGTTGAAACAAAAAAATATTTTCAAGATTTGTTATCACAACATTTTTTATTTTGTCAAATCAAATTAAATAATTTATTTAGCTCAGATAACTTATTATTTTGAGATTCTGATGATTAAATCAATCTCCTTCATTGTACTAACTCACTTTTTCTAGTTCAATCAACTTAAAATTTTAAGGCAACCAGGTTACTTATTTTTTTAAGTTAAACCAACAATATTTTTATAGTGTATATACCTTTATTGCATTTTCCATGACACACCTCTTGGAAACTGGATGATTAACAAAAAGTGTTTCCAGTTCTTGAACAGATTGCAGTTGTTTTGCCTCATGCATTATACAGACAAAGGGAGAGATTAACCAAAAGCTCATGTAATACACTGTAGGCTACAGATGTGCTTGTATAACCTCAAAATCAGTTTGAGTCATTGTGTTCTGCTTTCTTCACATACAATCATAATTGTATGTGCAACAAAAGATCTCTGTTTGGAAAAGGTTTAAGTCCATTATATGGAATATGATGCGATGCACCCCCCAAAAATAAATTCTGTCATTATTTACTCACTCTCATGGAACACAAAAGGTGAAAATGTCAATAATTCACTCTTTTGCCAGCAAATACAATGGGGACTGGAGATTTCAAAATTCAAAAAGGACACACCAGCATTATATAAGTGAGTATCATAATTGTAGTCCATTCCAATTGTGAACTATATTTAAAATCTTCTGAAGTCATTTGATAGCTTTGTGTGACTACAGTTCGAAATTTAAGATGATATTCAAATCGTGACCATGTGAACCAGATCAGCCAAATTACTGAAAAGATCCAAATTCAAAGAACACTTTATTTATAAAAGACACATAATTACATTTTTATGAATAAAAAAAATCTTGTAAACACTTGTTCTTCTCCTGATACAAATACAGCAGCAATTTCTTATGTCATGTCAAATTCAAACTTGAAATGTTTATTTATTTATATATTTGTGAGACATTAGCTTGGTGAAATTACAAGTATCATTAAATTGTTATAGTCTTTAGTCATTATTTTTGAATACATGTAAAACTGCTTAACTTGTTGAGATTTATAATTGATAATTCCATAGTTAAGGTAAAAATAACAAATATAATCTCTTTTTATATGCAGTAATGTTTAAACAGGAAAATGTGAAAATAAATGAATTTACATTTGCTATATACAGTATATACTTTGAAACTAACACAGTCTCATCCCAAGACGTCATACAATACTGTTTGAACGCTTTTGACCATCCGTCAACATCCGCCGTTTTATGGTACCCTTTAACGTCAGTTAGATGAAGATCCTGGGGCGTCATCCAACTGACGCTTTACCTTTAACGTCATTTGGGGTAGGTCTGGGGTAGGGTTAGGATTAGATAATGTCATCTAACCGACATTTAAGGGTACCCTAAAACGGCGGATGTTGACATATGGTCAAAAGCGTCAGTTGTCTTGGGATGAGACTGTGCTGTTGAAACTCAACAATCCGTCATCATTACCATTATATTGAAGAGAGCGGCCAGGATATTCTTGTTTCACAAAAGAGAAAAACAAAAACTTTCCCTTAATATCCCCTAGTGGGTGAACTATCCCTATTGTTTGCAGAGGTAATGTAAAAGGCACAATGTATCCTTGTGCATATCCCACGTCGTTCTAAAAAGTCCAACACCTGCATTCAGCCAATCAAAGAGAGGATGCTGAAGACGGGCTGCAGTGCAGTGCAATTCAAATGCAGAAAATAATGGAATTGATGTTATCGCCAAGACCCAGACCAAATGCAATTAGAAACAGTACTGACGATTATTTTTTTCTCCTTCCATATCTTTTTGTTTAGCTTTCTTTTCTATCTTTCTTTCCTCCATTTGTATCTAAAATAAAATAACCAATTAGCACATAAGGCCAAGTGTTGTAATATACTAACCTGTACACAATTCAGGAATGTGCTATTAAATGCTCCACTGTGGTAACAAATGTAATTGGAATCAAATTGGAGATTAGTTTGAATAAACAACACAACAACATCTTTCTATCCTTTTAAAATACCTCTTTAAGCACACTTTAAATTCTAAAGCACATTTAAAAAAAAATACATATGGCATGTCTTTATATTTAAAGGTCACTCTTTGCCTAAATTCACTAAATTCACCACTTCTGAAACATTTAGTGTGTATATTTTACATGGTAGTGCAAAAGACTGAAGCACGTGCACCTTCTATATTCTCAGTTTCCTTTTATGTATTTCCTGCTGCTAACATATAATTCGTAACGGATCATTTGTTAATACTCTTGTTTATCATTCAGATTGCTTATACAGTGAAGCGGTTTATTCGAAACATCATGTGTTTGGCGTTTGGGATATCTACTTGCTTAAAAACACATATTATGTTTTATAAAAGCAATATACATTTTGTTGACAAAGGATCAAATCCTGTTTCTCAGGAAAGACTTCAACTTCATTAAGATTCACTATGAATTGAATCAGCCTTAATCACATTTTTGATAGAAGAATGGAAGCCTGTATCACAAATAATACCATTAATCTTATTTTAAATACTTTTATAAACAGATGCATCAGCAGTTTTTATACTATTGAATGTGCGTTAAATGAGCTAAGCCTGCAAAATACAGTTTCTTGAGCATCAGCATATTAGAATGATTTCAGAAGGATCATGTGACTCTGAAGACTTGAGTAATGGCTGTTGAAAATTAAGCTCTGCCATCACCAGAATAAATTACATTATTTTAAAATATATCAAAATAAGCATTTTAAATTGTAATAATATTTCATATTATTACCTTTTTTCCCTAAATGTTGATCAAATATATAGCCTAGGCTATATTAGATAAGAGCCGTACTAGCATGACTGTAAACATACCAAGTCGGCTGCTGAACGACCCTTCAAAAAATGTCCCCTTCCCTTCAAAAAAGAATTCGCCCAAAAACTTAATTCATATACTCATCCAGCAGCGGTAAGCCAGCGTATAGATTGTTTCTGGTTAAACTGAACTGTGGGTGGTTAATGAATAAGATGCAGGTGTTTTTTTCACCCCTTTCTGTCCTTTCTGATATGTTCATGTAATACTTAATGTGCATAATGAAGATGATTTTGTTCTCAATTTAATTGTTTTTTGATTGATCAAAATGAAAATCCAATATACTCAACACAGAGACGTATTCAAAGAGACACAAATCTCTAATAGTTCATCTAAAAACCCACAAAAAGTGCTGTTGCAAGCAGCATGAGAAGGCATTGAGGGTTAATTAGGGAATGGAAGATTTAAATGAGATTGGTTTGGCTAATATGATTTCTGGAGCGCAATAAAGGCTGCAAAGCAATTTAAAGAGAGATGTTCTTTCCCTTCACATCAGCACATGGGTGCCAGCTCATTAATTCTAAAACAACCTGAGTATCAATTAAAGTAGTATTTACCAATGTGATAGAAGTGTCAGCGCTTGCGAGATGGCTGGAGAGCCAAGGAGCGGAGAGCAGAGGGAGATGGATTGTAATATCAGATAGAGGAGATCTGTCGAAATCCTGACAGTTCATCAACCCTGTGGCAGTTCTCCAAAATAACATGAGTAAATTCCCCAGATTTTCTGACATAATAAAAGTGAGGGATGCACATGCTCGGACGATTACGGTATTCGTCACAAATCACATTCCGTGACAGTTTTCGGAGCTAGGGTTGTGTGTTTCTCCTGTGTACAGGCTGCATTCAGCCTGCCTTGACTCTCCCTGCAGATGTCCGTGATCTATATTGACCGGGCTGATTAAATCAACATCGAGTAAGAATTGAGAAAGTAATTGTTTTTTCTTCCATGTTGTCCACTGAGATCAAGGATGGAATATCTGATTGTGGAGAAAGAGAGATCAGTTTGTAAGGGATAAATGTATAGTCATTACCACAAAATAATATCACAAAGGTATCTAGTGAGTGAGTAATTTGAATCAATCAACCGATTTGCCCACAAATGCTGATTCATTCATTAACGAAAAGCAGCATGTGACCAACTTTGAGAGCGAGTCATTGAATAATTCATTTCAACAGATTTGTTCAAAAATGTAGATTCAGGAACGAAACAAGTGAATGCTTTACTGAATAATTCACTCTTCTTTTTTTAACAAAACGCTGAATCATTCAGCACACTTCTCAAAGATGCACAATGGCTTTGATGTGGCTAACCAAAATTAGTTCTGTAGTTTGAGCAAAAACAGACAACCAGCAAGATTGTGTTTAAAAATGCAAAAACTCAATATTAACTTTTTTAACTGTTTTATAAACGCAATATGTTGACTCGTTATTCCAATAACTACAAAGTGAGTAGTTCCACACACAAGACGGTGTTTTGTTTTCTTCCCTTCTTACATACTTGTACATTGACGTGTTGAATACATTTGATTCTAACTGGTCCGATATGGCATAATATTGGCAAATATTAAAGTAATATCACATATTGCACACATATGACTTACCAATCAGAATCATGTATTCCAGAAATGCAGTGGAATAATATCTCAGTATACAGTATTTTCCCCGTATATCAGGATTGATTTAATCCTGCAGGAGTCTCGATAGACTGAGTAAGTAGTGAGCTTTTTGGCAAAATGCTCATCCCTAAAAAAGCTGCATTATGAAAAGTAGACATGCATTATAGTAGATATACGTGTGAAAAGAGAGACGATGCCAAACATTGACTCAAATTTAACACCTGCATGAGTCTTTTCACCCCTGAGCTGCATATAAACCCCCTGTGTGTGAGAGGAATCATTTATGATACATTACACAGACACAAACACACACATTTATTCCAGGCCAGCGCAGATAGCCTGGGGTGACGATTAATCCAACACCACCAAATCAGCATTTAATTGCTATAAAAGGCCAAATTAGCAAACATTGTGTTAAGTAGTTCACAAAAGACCTGGAGAGAGAGAGGGGGGAAATAAATTGGGGTGAGGGGAGAGGAAGACGGGATAGTTAATCAAATTATATTCGTAGAAATGCTCTGGTGTTATTTGGCAGAAGATTGTATTGAATGGTATTGTTACATCCTTAGGGACGTTTAAGCCCCATTTACACAATGGGAAAACGCAGATATTTCCCTGCGGTTTGGCCTCTCGTTTACACGAAAACGTCTCGGGTTATGACTATAACCCTTGTTCCCTGAGAAGGGAACGAGACACTGCGTCGATAAAATCGACTCTTTGGGGACGCTCCCTAAGCGTGCGCCTCTGAAGTATGAATGAAACTAATCCAATCCTGATTGGTGTTGCGTCGTGACGTAACATGTGACGGCATACCCGGAAGTATAAAAGTGACGCTGTCACAACACACACTAGCCTCGCGATGAAGCAAGACGCTCAAGGGTCTGAAAAGGGGGCGTGGCAACACGACGCAGTGTCTCGTTCCCTTCTCAGGGAACAAGGGTTATAGTCATAACCCGAGACGTTCCCTATCGAGGGAACTCAACACTGCGTCGATAAAATCGACTCTTTGGGGAACGAGTACCCACTAGGCCACGCACCGAACAGACCCGCCCCAGAGTGTAACTGATTAGGCACTCAGCAAGGGCCGAGTACGTGTGCACCGGGCGTACTGGGAAGGCTGAGACTGTAAAACCTGATGAAAGTATGCGGGGTAGCCCAGCCGGCTGCCTCACAAATCTCCTGCAGAGGTACTCCCGACAGAAGGGCCCTAGAGGAAGCCATGCCTCTAGTCGAGTGAGCCCTTAAGGCCAAAGGTGAAGGAACCCCACGCACCTTGTAAGCCTCAGTAATAGCCTGGACAATCCAGTTACTTATAGTTTGTTTGGTCGCCGGGAGCCCCCTCTTAGGTGACCCAAAGCATACTAACAACTGGTCAGATCTTCTCCAAGAAGCAGACTTTTCCAAGTATACACTCAAAGCTCTGACGGGGCAGAGCAAGTGAAGCCTCTCTTCTCCCGCCGACACATGAGGTGGAGGATGGAATGCCTGAAGGACTACAGAGCGAGCCGTACTCGAAGGAACTTTAGGCACGTAGCCCGGACTCGGGTGCAAAAAGGCCTTTACTTTGCCAGGGGCAAACTCCAAGCAAGCTGGCGTTACCGCCAGGGCCTGGAGATCTCCCACCCTCTTAAGAGAGGTAATCGCTAAGAGAAAGACCATTTTCAACGTTAAGTCCTTAGGCGAAGCCGACTCTAAAGGTTCGAAGGGAGCGAGGGACAACCCTTCCAGAACTATTGCCAGATCCCAGGCAGGCACCCTGGACCTGATCGCCGGCCTCATCCTCCAAGCACCACGGAGAAACCTAATGACCAACTGGTGCCTCCCCAGAGGTCCACCATCTACTGGCGCGTGGAAAGCCGAAACGGCAGCCACGTACACCTTAAGAGTGGACGGGGAGAGACCCGCAGAGAAACGATCCTGAAGGAATTCCAGAACTGAAGCCACTGGGCAGTTTACTGGATCCAACCTTCGTTCTCCACACCAAGTGTGAAACACCTTCCACTTGAGGCCATATAATCTCCTGGTAGATGGGGCCCTAGAGCTAAGTATGGTTTCAACCACCTCAGCTGATAAGCCAGCATTTAGGTACTGAACCCCCTCAGAGGCCAGACCCACAGCTTCCACAACTCTGGGCGAGGGTGGAAGATTGTGCCCTCCGCCTGAGACAATAGATCCCTCCTCAGAGGAATCGGCCATGGCGGAGCTATGAGGAGTGATATTATATCCGAGAACCATACTCGTGTCGGCCATCTCGGGGCAACCAGAAGTAGACTGATGCCCTCTTGACGGACCCTCTCCAGGACCCCTGGGAGCAGAGCGATCGGGGGGAAAGCATACAGGCGAAGCCTCGGCCAAGCCTGTACCATGGCATCCAACCCCAGTGGGGCTGGATGTGAGAGGGAGAACCAAAGTGGACAGTGGGACGTCTCTCGAGACGCAAACAGATCCACTTCCATCGGTCCGAACCTCTCCCATATCGACTTCACCACATCCGGATGAAGTCTCCATTCCCCGGGCCTCAGCCCCTGCCTCGACAGGATGTCTGCTCCCCAATTCTGAACCCCTGGGATATACATTGCCCTTATTGACAATATCTTTCCCTGGGACCAAAGGATAATCTGATGCGCCAGTTTGCACAGAGGGCGCGATCTGAGTCCCCCCTGTCGGTTCAGATAGGCCACCACTGACGTATTGTCTGTCCGTATAAGGACGTGGCGACCCTCGATGTCTGGGAGGAAGCTCCTCAAAGCCTTGAATACCGCCATCATCTCCAGGCAATTTATATGCCAAGTGCGATGATGGTCCTGCCACAGACCCCTGGTAAAGCGGCCGTCCATGACCGCGCCCCAGCCCGTAAGGGAGGCGTCTGTCGAAACGGTTTCCCGGCGACATGACACCCCCAACACTGGCCCTTGGGATAGGAACCAAGGCTTCTTCCATATTTGCAGAGACTGAAGGCACTTGCGCGTTACTCTGATCATACGGAACGGATTTCCTTTGGGTGAGAACCCCTTGGTCTTCAACCACCACTGGAGGGGCCTCATGTGAAGGAGGCCCAGAGGAATAATGTTGGATGCCGCTGCCATGAGGCCCAGCATCCTTTGAAAGTGTTTCACAGTGACGGCCTGACCTAGCCTCACCCTGGACACCATCGCCAGAATTGACTCGATACGTGCGGGAGACATACGTGCCTGCATTGTAATCGAGTTCCACACGACTCCCAAAAAGGTCGTGCCCTGGGACGGTTCTAGCACACTCTTCTTCAAATTGAGTCTTAACCCCAATTTTTGAATATGGCCAAGAACGACATCTCGATGCCGAACTGCCATCTCCCGAGACTGGGCCAAAATAAGCCAGTCGTCGAGATAATTCAATACGCGAATCCCCTGAAGTCTCAGTGGAGCAAGGGCCACGTCCATACACTTGGTAAATGTGCGGGGAGAGAGTGCTAGGCCGAACGGAAGAACCCGATATTGGTATGCTTCGCCCCCGAAAGCGAACCTCAGGTACCTCCTGTGACAAGGAAGGATGGAGATGTGAAAATAGGCGTCTTTCAGATCTATCGTGACAAACCAGTCCTCGGATCTGATTTGACTCACGATTGTTGGAATGGTCAACATTCTGAATTTGAACCTTCTCAGAGACCGGTTCAACACCCTGAGATCCAAAATTGGCCTTAACCCCCCATCCTTCTTTGGAACTATAAAGTACCGGCTGTAAAACCCGGACTCCCTGTCTACCGGAAGAACACGTTCTATGGCTCCTTTCGACAGCAGAGTCTGTACTTCTTGTTCCAACACCTGAGCCTGCTCTGGGACCACCGCAGTGAGCACCACCCAGAGAACTTGGGGGGGCGGTGCGCGAACTGCAGTCTGTACCCAACTCGTATTATCTGCAGGACCCATGGAGATATGTTGGGAAGATGATACCATCCCTCTACAAAATCTGCTAAGGGTACCAGCCTCTCGAGGCTGGCCTCTGGTGTCTTTTCGCTGGAAATTGATGCGGCCCGAAGCGCTGTTAACGGCGGACCTGCATCTTTTCCTAGAGGCCCCGTTGTGAGAACAACCTCGGTTGTCTCACTGCGGAGGGGGCAGCCCTCTGAAGTCCTGCCTTGGCTAGGACCTCTTTTCCGAAGTCCTCTTAGCCTGAATGACGTCCCTCAGGTCGCCCCTCTGGCTGGAGGACTTCGGTTTTTGGGAGCGTTTCCTCTGTTGCCAAGACCCCGGAGGGGGGGCTCTAGAGGAAACGCTCTCCTTCTGCTCTGCCCTGTGGGAGGAGCTGGCTGATGGCTGGGGCTGATTGCTTTGCCCCCCCCTACTAGATTTGGCCTTCGCTTTCCGGGGGAGGTACTGCTGGAACGCCGCAGATTGTTTTCTCGACTCCTGAAACCTGTCGACAACCGAATTAACGGCGTCGCCGAACAGGCCAGAAGCCGAAAGCGGCGCATCCAGCAGGAAGGACCTATCCTTTTCTTTAATACCGGATAAGTTCAGCCACAGATGCCTCTCCGTGGCCACCATGGCCGCCATAGAGC
Source organism: Pimephales promelas (assembly GCF_016745375.1). The sequence goes on from NW_024121322.1 coordinate 3,648,206, forward strand.
GGCCAATAGCGCTGGCCGCTTCCCTAGTGGCCCGGAGAGACAAATCTGCGGCCTTCCTCAACTCCGCGACATCTTCAGGAGTAGGCCCCTCCCCCTCATCCAAATCTTTCAGGAGGTCGGCCTGGTATGCCTGCAAAATCGCCATTGAGTGCAGACACGAACCAGCCCGACCCGCCGCCATGTAAGCCCTGCCCACCAATGCAGATGTCTCTCTGCAGGGCTTACTAGGCAACACCGGGGTCTTTAGGGAAGACGCCGATTCGGGAGAGAGATAGCTCGCTAAAGCCTCCTCCACCTTCGGCATCTTCCCATATCCCATATCTCGAGCCCCCATAACATTGCTGTAATCTATTACATTGGGACTCGAAATACGGGACGAATGCGGTCTTTCCCACGTTCTCGAGATCTCTTTATGGAGATCAGGGAAAAACGGCAGACCCCGGCGGTGAGGCTGTGACCTGCGCTGCAGGTAACGCTCGTCCATTTTACTGGTGACTTGCGTTTCCTGCTCATGTTGTGGCCAGCTGATGTTTAGTCTGGCCACAGCGCGTGTCACAACCTCCACCAGCTCCTCATAACCCAGGCCGCGTGATGGCGTGCTGAGATCACGGTCGTCCGCATCGATGCTGAGCACGTCCCCTTCCTCAGAAGTAGACAGCTCAAGCACCGGGACCTGATCGCGGGTAGGAGAAACCGCAGCGCGGGCTCCCACACCACTCTCAGAGGCTGCGGGACCAGCCGATGGCGAGCGAGAAAATGCCTCAGCATTCTCACTCTCCTCCGCCAGATCCCGCTGCGAACCCCAGGATCTCAGTCGCCGCATCGCCTCGACATATGCGGGACCGGAACCCTGGGGAACGCGAGCCTGACCGTGCTCGTCAAAGCACGCCAGCCGGGAGCGCAGCACTCTAATAGGCAAAGCCTCACACATTTCACAAGCAGCCCCCTCGAGAGCTGCCCGTGCGTGCTGCACTCCCAAACAATACACACATAGAGAGTGTGCGTCCCCACCCGTGATGAAACGAGGGCAGGGATGCACACACCTCTTGAATTGTTCACTGGCCATACTTTCTTTCAATAATAAGACAAACAACACCAAATAAGACAGACAGTTTCAACATAAAGCGCTTGCTGAAGAGCGAAAGCTAGTGTGTGTTGTGACAGCGTCACTTTTATACTTCCGGGTATGCCGTCACATGTTACGTCACGACGCAACACCAATCAGGATTGGATTAGTTTCATTCATACTTCAGAGGCGCACGCTTAGGGAGCGTCCCCAAAGAGTCGATTTTATCGACGCAGTGTTGAGTTCCCTCGATAGGGAACCCCGTTTTTATATTATCACAGAAAACGATTGTTTCTAAAAACTCCGGCCAAAGTGGAGATTTCTGAAAACGCCGTTTATGTGTTGTCGTGTGAACTGGGAGAAACGGCGTTTTAGGTTCTCTCATGTCGATTCTGAGGATTCTGATTGGCTTGCATGGCTTTATCCTTCTCCCTACACTGCCGCCAATAGGTTTGGCATAGTTATGATGGCGCTCGACGGCGTATTTATGCAGGTTTGTGAACGATATTATTTTTGAAAACGGAGAGGGAGAAAATATTTGTTTCACTAAATACCCGGCTTTGTCCAAATAGAGTGTTTTTTTTTTATCTTTCTTTTTTTTCAGTATTAGATTTAGTTAGTTTCTTTTTTGTTGTTATTTTGGTTTGTTTGGAACAATCCACTTTTTGCTTTTTACTAAAAAATTTGTCAATTGCACGGTCACCGGGATTGAGAGCCATTCAGAACTGAATTCAATAAATGGTCTATTCAATTCCTGATTTGAATCGATTAGAATTGAGATAACAAGGATATAAAATTATGATTATAATTTGAATTTAAAGAGTTAAACACATTTTTTTAATTAATGATTATGAAGATTATTAATTTACCTCTTGGCGGCGCCGGGACAAGAGGCCGCCGCCCCCCTGTGCGTAGGCCCCGGCAAAAGATTGAGATAAAGCCCGAGGCTTCATAGTCTTCCTAGCCCTTCTAGGAAAACGACGGTGTTTAAGTCTCGCTGGGGCCAGACTTCTTACAAAACATTTCACTCGTTCAGTTCGAGAAAATGCGACTGTTCCAGTATATTTTGCAGTAAACAAGCCGGTTCCATAGCACCATCTTTAATGGGTGTGTTTTGCTGAGATGTAATGACAGGATGTTGAAGACTAACATAAAGCATGAGTACATTAACTTGGCTTGCAAGATTTTTTTTTTTAAAAGAGGCCAACATCAAGATCCCCAGCCTGATGGCAGACAGCGGGTAAATGGACTGACTGAAAGGAGGGGAAGGAGGTCACATCACAAGCTCCTTTCTAAAACTGACAGACAGGCTCTTGAGTGCTTTTCAATACCAATGGGGACTGACTAGTGTCCCAGTGTGCCAGACCATGCACAATATACCAGGCTCTCCCCCACAGCTACATATGTAACATCAGTTCGATTACAGACGTTCCTGCCACTCAAGCTTTGAGCCATTCCCTGCCAGTGAGCCAGGCATACTTTACAAGAAAGGCCAAAACTCATTCCCAACAGGTCCTGCAGCCTTAGATCTTCCTGAGATATGATGAGACATCCGCACACGTCAAAGAAAGAATGATATCAGAGGAGTAAAATGTCAAGCCTTGCATTTGAAAGAGGCCTTTTCTAACTTTTAACTGGGTTTTTCTCAATAATGTGTTTGCTGACGTGTTTCATGTCAAGTGCTTACAATCCAATAAAAAGACAACAAGCTTAAGACAGTAAGCTGGCACTAAAACGAGACAAAAATTGTCAATATTTGGACAGAAATGATTGATGTAGATCAGTGCGTTACATTTTTGTAACTTATGCTTACATTTTTGTAAGCATAAGAGGAGGAGAAATTAGGACTACCCTAAAAAAAAAAAACATTTCTGGTGTGATTTAAGCTGGAAAAACAACATTCATTATACCAGAATTTACTGCGAACTTAAAATGTTATCTAAACAAACAGTTATGTCTAACAGGAGCTGTACTTTTTTTGCCTGTTTCTTACACAGAAAACAGTTGTCCGGGAGAATTACCAGTTAAAGAGACTTTTAAGTTCAGTTTCACTTTTTATCTGTAGAAGGGAAATTTAGTGTGCAGCAGGATCAGTTGTTTGGCACCGTTTAGTACCATAGTATAAAATACTATGGAAGTCAATGGTACCAAACAACTGTTTGGTTCCAATCATTCTTCAAAATATCTTCCTTTGTGTTCAGCAGAAGAAAGAAACTCATGCAGGTTTGCAACAACTTGAGGGTGAGTAAATGATGACAGAATTTTCATTTTTGGGTGGTATCCCTTTAATGAATAATGGCCGAAATAAATAATTTAATAAATAAGCATACTATAAAAATTCATAACATATCACCTAAGTGAGTTCAGGTTCCTAATAGGCACTGGAATAAAAGAATCCCTGGCACGTCTGGTTCTTAACATGGGTAGCATAAAACGGCGACCTGAGGGGAGCAAATTAAACTCCCCAAAAAGTGGGTGATCAGAGCAATTAAAAATCTGACCACATTACCACATTAGACGAACATATACCAGCCTATCTAGCTTATGCTTTTTAATCATTGAAAGGCCACTATACCACACCACAATACAATGCTCTTTCAGCTGTGGGGGTTCTTACACTTAGCCACACAAAATCATTAGAGAATGTTTCAAAATTTTAGACACTGTTTGCGTCTGAAGTGATCGAGTTAAAATCACTTTAAAGGTCTCGCGATGTAACGAA